>APFE030704822.1:0-44751 GCA_000404065.3 Pinus taeda | reverse complement strand
CATCTCTTCCCTACATGACATAAATTAACTTTTTATACCTTTAAAATTAATAAATCGATATTTCTTTATTCCTTAACATCACTTTGCATTTGGAGGGGGTTTTGGCTGCTTAGTTTTTTGTTGTTTTATTTTTCCTACTAAGATTCTCAAAGTGCGTTGGGCATATTCGTTGACTTATGAATCTGGCAACCTCCCCGAGTTATACCGGACACGTGTCTCAATAATTACACAATTTTCATGACAGATTCGTATGGGACACATTATTATTATTAAGTAAAATAGTTTTATTTTTAATTATTTCATTTCGATATATTCGTATTTATAATATACTGTTTATTTTATTTAGTGAACCGTTTTTGTTTCAATATTAATTTCTTTAGTTTATTTATCTTTTTATTATTTATTATTTTAGATATTAATTTATTAAATTATAAAACTTTCCTTTTTTCTTTAACTCTACTTTTACATTAGGTAAAAATATTAAAATATTATTAATATAATTTTAATTATTTAATTTTTTTACACGTGATAGGAATTACAGTTTTCATCATTGTCTATTTTATTTTGTTGCGGACTAGCACAAGAGTTTTGAACCCAAGGCTTCAGTTGTGAAGACGTTCATTTCCAGCAAGCCAAAATTGCACAATTGAAAGATACCCGCAAACAAACTTTGATTTTTAATATTAAAAATAATTATAAAGTAGATGAATTTTAGTTGTTGAAATAGTCTGAAGGTTGAATATCACATACTAATAATCATCAACAACATCAATATGACCAACATCTATCATCCATATTAATATTATAAATCTAGATTCATTTTAAATGTGCATTTATAATTGTTGAAGTATTAAATTTCTTTTTTTCCTAAAATAGTTTTTATTACTTTCAATTATTATTATTTATAACAATATTGATTATTTTTATGAGTAGCATATACTTAAATTATAATATTAAAGATTCTATTTTTTTACATATAAAATTAATAAATTATTTACTATTTTAATATATTTTTTTAAATATCCAATAAAGTTAAGTTGATATCAAATATTAACAATCATCAATAACATCAATATGATCGACATTTATCATAGACATTAATATTATAAACCTAGATTCCTATTAAATAGGCACTTATTAAGAGTTGAGAGGGGTTAAATTTCTTGATATGTAATCTTTTTAAATACAAAATTTAAACAAAGGTTTGTGTCAAGAGAGCATTGAGAGGAATCATGTTATTTGATTTATAAATCATTTTTAGAGTAACTTGACTAAATATCTATATATTTGGGGATTTGACTAATCTAGAGTCAAGATGGATTTATGATGATTCTAATTAATTTTTATTTATGTAAGCTAGCATGTAAATTGTATTAACTAGGAAAAAAACTATACATAGTCAAGAGCTATTTGAGTGTTGTTAAGGTAATAAGGTAATTAGACTAGTAGTAGAATAGTAAATATTTTGTCCAAAGTGTTTGAGAAATACCAATGATACAAAAAAATACTATAGATGGAAGTTAAATTATCCTAATATCTATTGTTACATTGACTCTTAGCAAACATACTTCTACTACTTGTATAAAGAAAAATGAAAGATACTATAAACCTACCCATGTTGGACATTACATAGAGTGTTGTGTTGATCCAGGTGGATAGTGGTGGCCACCCACCAATTCCACTTGGACCCCCACCATTATTTCTTTAAGTTTTTCAGTTTCCTTAATTGTAGCACATTTTACTATTTTTAGCAGTTTTTCGGGCCCTAAAATTTCAGAGCCATTTTGAGGCCCTAAACAACGTTTTTTTGACAATCTACTGATAGCGACCTTGTATAAGTCATTTTTTTTGTCATAGTCCTCGGAGAGATCTTTCCAACGGAATATCATGCGCGTCAAACGAAGATAATATGACCAAGGACCTCGGGAAGTTGGCTGCCCAACTAACCCCAACGGGGCTCATAAACTCTTGGTGTTACATCTCCTCAGGATAGGGTTTTGTTTGTTCAAGGTTTACTCTTATTGTTCAATAATAAAAGGCCATTGAGCCTCATTGTAACACAGTTCAAAGGCATGTAGCCACCACATCTCTTCTCAGAGCTACCATCACCGAGCTAGTATTATTTCCATAATGTTTGTAAGCATATTTCATTATTTGATATTAATCAAAGGAAGTGTTATTTCTACTGCATCTCTGTATTTATGGTTATATCTGTAATTTGTTGTGTTCCTGTTTAAATCTGGATCATATGTGTTGACAACATACTTCTACTTGTAGAAAACAAAAGGAAAGATATTATAAACCTATCCACATTAGACATTAAGTAAAGGGTAGAGGTTCGAGTGTCGACATCAGCAACTACATACCCTTTGTGGTCCCTAGGTTTTGAAAATTCCATATCTACAAATTGTTTAGCAAGAACTGAGACCTTGTGACCTAAATTAAATTTTCACTTTTTCCAGTTAGATAAATCTCCTCATAAGCTACATGTTTCTCCATTAATACTTCGCCCATGATAGCCTTGATTTTCCAATACAAATCAATTGTTTAATAATACTTAGTGTTGTGAATAAGAGTATTATCAAGTGTCTAGTATCCATTGTTTGATCTCTTCATCTATTTATTCATTAGGGATGAAGTTGCTCTCTAATCATGATTCCTACTCTACAAAGTCTATTTTCTCCTACGTTGTTGATGATTGCATCATGAAGGCCACTACTAACTTACTTCTAGTCATGCGTAAGAGATGGGTTTCTGAGTGTGAACATTGTATCCTCTACCACCTAAACCTCCTCTTTCCATAGCTACAATATTAGAAACATAAACATCAGATGAGACCGAGTTCAAAAGGTGAAAAAATAGACCAAATGGACCCTTAAGGAAGAGGCATTCTCAACTTGAGAAATGGAAACACTATTATTGTGAAGGGAAATAAAAAAAAAGTAAATATTACTAAGGTTATTACCCCAGAGTGTTGAACCAAAGAAAGGCCACCTCATCCAACACTCAAATAAACAAGCTAGCTACAAACGAATCTAAGAGCCAAAGAGAAACCATCAAGAAAATATCTCATGGAATTGAGGTGGAGGGAAGTCATGGCTAGTGAGGGGGGTTAACAACTTCCAATTCCTCATCCTATCCACATGCATTGATTACATGACCTGGAATGAACATCAAATAGTCCATAAACATTGAAATATAAGGAAAGTTTCATATTTATGAGAAATAAATAAGGAAATAAATACTTATACACACTCACTTAGGACTGTTATATTATAGCAAGAAAATGTTTCATTTGACTTGTGCCTTAGTCAAATAGAGAAATTCAAATTTCCACATCAGGAGGATGACTTGAGTTGCAGTTAGTAGGAGTGACCTGGCCAAGTCACTTAGTTAATTCAGTCAATTCGAGTTTGTGGGAAAGAATTAGAGTTGTGCATGAGTTGACTGCTAAGATCTAACAATCTAGTGGAGTTATAGTTAGTGAAACTCAGTTATGTGAGCTCTAATCATGAATAGAGTCAATAGGAGTTAAGTTGAGTAGTTGTAATTGTTGTTAACTCATTGATCTCTTAGTTAACTAGTCAATTTACTAAAAATAGCCCTAGTCATGCATGGAATTTTAATTTCCTAGTTGAGTGGAGGAAAAAGGCATCAATGTATTTATTATTGTATACTAGAGGATGTACATAGTTTGCAATTAGCATATGAGGCTTTTCTCTTGGGAATTGTGCAAGAAAATAGGAGTTTTTTCTTATTCTTTAGGAGCTAATTTCATTAGGAATTGTGCAAGGAAATAGGAGGAGCGGGAAGCCTATATTTGGTTAAATATTTTCAAAAGCAGACTCAAGAGAAAGAGATCAATATTGCAGTGTACGCTGAGCTTCAAGGATTGAAGTAGTCATTGCAATAAATCAATTTTCTCATATGATATAATACAAACAGAGGAGGGGTTTTTCATAGTTGGGTTCTCGAGTGAATTTTTTTTTTGTTCATTGTGATTGAATGATTGCATGTGTTTCTATTGTATATTTTCCCTTCCAGAGATTGAGTAGAAGCAATTTGTGTCTATTATTTTCACACTGAATTCTCAGTAGCTGCAAATTTTGAGTTAGTTTTGCATGGTATCAAATCTATTGAAAAATACATAGAAATCAGGTTCTAGATCAATATTTGAAGAAATTTCGAAAAGCATATTTGTGGTACAGGTATTCTTCAGTCTGGGAACAATGTCTTTCAATGGATTGAGGCTTGAGTATGCATTAGAGGGAAGCTCAAATTTTTATTCTTGGAAAGACATGATGGAAGATGTGTTGGATGGCAATGGAGTATTGGAGTACACACATAATGATACCCCAAAACCTGCAGCATCCGATGCACACTAGCTGACCCAATGGAAGAAAGACATAGCAAAAGCCAAGAGGATTGTCCTAGAGGGAGTCAGATATCATGTGGCTTTGAATTTGCATGGAAAGGAGAATTTATTTGCAATGTGGAAAATTCTCACAAATTTATTGCAAAGAAGTAGTGATTCCAGGAAAGTGGCATTGAAACATAAGCTAAGGAAAATTTAAATGTAGAAAAATGAAACCATTGTTTAGGTTGTATCTAGATTCAGTCAGGTCAGAGATGAACTTGGAGGCATAGGAGAGAATTTTCCATCATCTGAACTTGTGAGATTAGCACTCCTAGGTCTTCTGAAATCCTGGCACAACTATCAGGATTTAGTTAATGGAAGAGATAGGCTCCCATATTGGGAGAGACTTTGGTTTGACTTGGTGCAGGAGGATATTAGAAGAAACACTAGAGATGGTGTCACATCCAAAGCTAAGGAGGAAGATATTTTTTCTCTAGCAAGCAAAGGAAAGAAAGCCAAAGGAAAGAAATCCAAAGGAAAGAAGGCCCAAGGCAAGGTAGAATCCATCCAAAACCATGGCAAGAAGAAATATCTCATAAGAAATACAGTAAGGAACCTATAGCAACAGTAGAAGGAGAGGCTCTCACATCAAAATTCGATTTGGATTTCACCCTCATTTCTTGCATGGCAAGCACAGTAAGAGGGAGTGAATGGTACCTAGACTTTGTTGCTTCATTTCATATAATAGGAAATAAGGAGTTCTTTAGCAACTTAGAGGATAAGGAACTATAATTAAACATAGAGATTAGACATGATGACAGGTATAATACCAAAGGGATTGGAACTGCCACCTTTAAGGGGGAGTCAGACTCCCATCTTCACCTAAAGCATGTAATGTGCATGCCTAGTCTGAAGAAAAAATCTATTTTCTGTAGTTCTACTTGAAGACAAATGATATGATGTGGTGATCAATAGAGGGAAGGCATATCTGAAGCATGTTGCTACTAGGAAATTAAAACAAATTGGTGTTCAAGTTAAAAATCTCTACAAGTTAGAGGTAGATTTCGTTATGTATGCAACCATACTTCCAAGAGTGAGGTGGGGTGATGTAGAACCTTAGTCCCAGAATTGTAGAGATTTGGGAAGGGTCCATAGGAGAGTAGAAACAATTGCATTATACTCTTATGATGCATCATTACCCTTGCTACAGGGGTCCACAGTATTCAGAATTTTTAGCTAAAAAATTAAAGTGTCTAGAAAGTCTTTAAACCAGCAACAAGTGGAAGTGCTCGTCATTCTGATTCCAACAATGTTCATTTCACCTCAATCTGACATCGTATGCTCGAGCTATTACGTTCTGACCATTTGGCCAAACAACTAAAATTTGAGTTGGGTAGTTGACTAGGTTGACCGTAATGTTGAGTTAGTAGGGTGACCATACAGGTATGAGCCAACCAGGTGCTAACACTTGGAATCCTATCGTTCGTTGCTAGTTGAGTGATTTTGATTAATTTGTATAGGTTGAAGTGGACCAATGAAGTGGTGCCACGTGGCCCAGTCATGGGTTGCCACATGGCAACCCATCATAGGCCAAAATTTTGGTAATGGGTTGAACATACCTCTAGAGGTTTGAACATGGGACCTCCCATCCAACAACAGAGTGCCTTACATGTAGGTCGTCGGGTGGTTTTTGTTAACTATAGAATCAAACCTATATTTAAAGTTTATTAACGCGCCCACTAGAGGATGGGGCCGGGCTGCCAGCCCCAACCCCTGGTCACGCTATTCCATATGCCCACGACACAGTGCAAAAGGAGCTGGAAAAGGGGGAATAACTCTTAGCCCAGCACCCGGCCACCATTACACCACCAAACCATAGGTCAAATGTGGAGGAGGCTTCGACAGACAACACAGGGTGGAATATGTTTCGTTGCATATGACCCTCAGTGGAATGCAAAAGGTGCTTGTGGAAGGCACTGGTGTATGGGGGTCAGCCCCTGGTCATTTAACCTCTATATGACCACAATGGTAAGGTTTAAGTGCTTGGAAGGAGGGGCTAGGGATATACCATAATCCTTGGTTCCATGCATGCCTACAGGACAATAACTCTAGGTTGAAGGCACGAGGCGGAAGGTGCTCCAGCAAGGGGACCAACCCCAGGATCATATGCCATCGATGTGACCCAACACCAAAGTTTAATGGGGCTCAGCGGGAAGGGCGATCAGTTATCCCAACCCTTAGACCTGTGGCACCCATGTGACCATGACCCCATGGGGGTGGACATTAAGGCCCAGCCCTTGGCCCCATGTGGCCTATATGACCATGATTTTCGAAGTTAAGGGGCCAGAGGAAAAATTAATGAACCTAAAAAATGCAAAGATGGAAAGAAAATTTGTTGCTCGATTAGTGGAATTTAGGGTAGAATTGTAGGACCGTTAGATAGATGGTCCAATTTGTAGGATGATTAACTGTAAAACTCATATGGAGCTTTGGAGAGCCATATATTTTGGAGTTTTTGGCCAAATTGAGTTAAAAAAGAGCGCACTGAGGAGTTTTTGGCCAAATCGAGTTAAAAAAGAGCGCACTTAGGGGTTTTTGGATGTTTTGAATCCGTTGGTGACCTCTGATTTCTTATTTGAGCACATATAAGTAACTGTTTTGCAGGTTTGATACCAAAGGTGTATGGATCAATTAGGATTTGGAAGTAGTTTTGGAAGGTGTTTGGGCATGGAGAAGGCATTGTAGGGTATTCTCACCTCATAAGTCTGCTACAGTAGCCATAACTTGTAGGGTTCAGCTTAGGTTCACTTTTATCATTATGTTATGTTGAGGGAATTTTTGTTTATGTGCTTAAAAGTGGAATTGAAGTGTTCACATGCTCATTTTAGCTCATTTCAGTTGGAGTATCACATCTTTGTAGGAGATGCTTTGTGTTGATGATTTTTGTGAGATTTATTTGCAGGAGAACGTTACCTTGTAGGGGTAATAGCCACATGTTTACCATCATCTAATTGTTTATGTACTTCATTTTTCTACTGAATATATGATTGGTCTAGCTATATTGGCAGGCTCGAAGATGTAGCCTAGGAGGGGTGAACTCCATCAAAACATATTTTGTTATCTCTTCATTAAGCCTGCATGAGTTATGTGTTGTTATGTTTCTTATATTAAGTTACATGTGAAGAGTAATTCATGACTTGAAGAGACGTTGGAAAAACCAGTTTGTTTCAAGACCCATTTTGTCTTGCAAAGTGTCAACATGTTCCTATTTTTGTTTTTATTTTATTTTGGAAAAGAGGAAGAAATCACCTACTCCAATTTCAGATCATTTTGGTTTTAGAGCACTAGTTGACCAAGTTGCAAGAATGAGCAATAGAAATAGTCTCCAAGAGCTAGAGGAGCAGAATTTGGCTCTTTGTGTGGAGAACATAGAGTTGAGAAGGATGCTAGAGATGGATGAAGAGGAGAAGAGGCACATGCGACTTCAGTTGCAGCATGTGTTTGAAGAACAATTTTCTAAAAGTTCTACTCCTATTTCAGCAAGAGAAACCTCCAGAATGAAGCCAATATGTGGTCATGGTTCAAATAGTGGTTTTGGACCATATATGGAAGATGATGCATGTGCATTTTGCAAACATCTTTAAGAAGCACACCATATTCCAGTTGATAAGAGTGGGTATCTAGAGTCATCTGCAATATCATTTTCATTATCATCATAAGTTGAAAAGATGAATGAAACATTTAAGGAGGTAATTAACATTTCAAGTACTATTCCTTCTTTTTATGTGCATAACAATTCTTTTGTAGTGTTTGAGAAACATAACAAATGCATAGGTACAAAGTTTCTTTCCAAGATGGGTTATGAAGGTGGAGGCCTTGGCATAAATGGACAAGGTATTACCAATCCAATTATGGTTGAGGAGAGACCAAAGTATTAGGGATTGGGAGATGGTCGAAGGGAGTTTGGATAATTCTCCAAACGGATTGAGTCACATCAACCATATAAGGATGAGATGTCACTACCTTGTGACAATGTTCATTCATCTCCCAAGCAAGATGAATGATTGAAGGGACCATGCAAGGCATCATCCACTCCACTTTGTCAAAGCTACAGCCCTAGAGACAGGTATAACTCTCATGGGTGTTTTCCAATGCATGGTAATTTTAAATACTTAATGAATAAGTACCCTTGTACCTTTTTTGATGCATTTGACCATTGCGTGGTTGCATGTGAGAAAAATATGATAATGGTTAAAATATTGAATCAAATTTTAGGCATCAAGCATAATGACTCTCCTTCACATGAGAGAACTTCTATGTCAACAAACAAGAGAAAGTTCTCCTGTACTCATTGCAAGATGCATGGGCATGATAGTGAACAATGTTGGAAGTTACATCCAGAGATTTGTTCAAAGAAGGGAAAAGATATTGTGCAACATAATGCAAGGGAAACAAAAGGTTGTAAAGAGGACTCACAATGATCCTAAGCTATCTTCAAGGAAAATCTGATGCAAGAAGACAACCCATAAGCCTAGGAGAGGTAACGTTTGGGTAAACTTATTGTAAATTTGCTTTGTAAATTTTGTAATTGCTTGCTGTTGTTTATCTATTTAGGTATTTTTGAAAAGTGAACAATCATTATCACTATGTTCAAAAAGTAGATGTTTTTAATTGATGTATGTATTGGCCTATTTAAAGTCCACATGTTCAAGGACTTTTGTGAATGTACAATATTGTCATTCAAAGTTGTCTACAAGTTTATCATGTATTCACTGATACAAGTATTCAATATGAAACTTGTGTGAATAGAATATTTGTTATCAAGATTGTACAAGATGACTATGTTTTGTAGGCAAGACCAATTATATCATGGAAAATTTTGCAGCAGTGTACTTTTGATGTATAAGCTCAACTTGAAGAAGTTAAAGCAAGTTTATGTTTCTTCTGAATTCCAAGATGGAATCAAGTTTGTCTTCAACAGTTTAAATTCAAGATGAAGTGTTTTTTAGCTGTGTAAAGATGAGATTAAAGAGAATGTTCAAATTCCATTCATCAATATTTTTTTCCTGCATCAACGATAAGAATGTTGGCTCAATTCTTAACAAGACAGTAGGTCTTCATGAAGAAGATAGGTGGAGTTCCTTGATTGGGGCTTGTAGGGAACCAATTGAAAAGTATGCATTTTGGATTGAGTTTTTGGGTGTTTTTGAGTTCCAGCCTCTTTATATTGACTAGGGAAAATTTTGGAGTCCAAACGTTCCTAGTGGGGAGGTGTGATCAGGTGATAAATTTTTAGCTAAAAAATGGAAGTGAACAAAAATCCTTGAAACCAATGTCACATCGAAGTGCTCATAATTATGAATCCAACGACATTTGTTTCACCTCAACCTAACATCGTATGTGCAAGATATCGCATGCTGGCCATTTGGTCAAGCAACTAAAATTTGAGTAGGGCAGTGGACTAGGTTGACCGTACTGCTGAGTCAATAGGGTGACCATACAAGTACGAGCCAACCAAGTGCTGACACTTGGAATCCTCTAGTTCATTGGTATCTGAGTGAATTTGATTGGTTTTTACAGGTTGAGGTTGACCAATGAAGTAGTTCCACGTGGCCCAGTCATGCACTGCGATATGGCACCCCATTAGAGGCCAAAATTTTAGTAATGGGTCGAACAGACCTCTGGAAGTTAGAACATGAGACCTCCTATCTAACAATAGAGCACCTTACCAATAGGCCACCCAATGGTTCTTGTTAACTATATAACCAAACCTATATTTAAAGTTTATTAATGTTACCATTGGAGGATGAGGTTAGGCTACCAACCTCGGTCCCAAATCATGTAATTCCATACGCCCACGACATTGCGCGAAAGGAGCTGGAAAGGAGGGGCTAACTCTTAGACCAACCCTCGGTCACCATTATACCACTAGACGATAGGTGAAAGGTAGAGGAAGCTTCAATAGACAACGTTGGGTGGAAGCACCAGGTCACAATCACGTTTTGCTGCATACGACCCTCAATGAAATGAAAAAGGCGCTTGTGGAAGGAGCTGGTATATGGGAGTTAGTCCCTAGTCATTTGACCTCTATATGACCACATTCGTAAGGTTTAAGAGCTTGGAAAAAGGGGCTAGAGATAGGTCTTAAGCCTTGGTTCCATGTGCGCCCACAACACCATAGCTCCAGGTCGAAGGTGTCAAGCAGAAGGTGCTCCAACAAGGGGGCTAGCCCCAAGGTCATATGCCACCAATGTGACCTAGCACCAAAGTTTAATGGGGCTCGGCAGGAAGGGTGAGTGGTTAGCCCAACCCTTGGACCCATGGAACCCATGTGACGACAACCCTGCATTTAGGGGCTTAACCGTCGGGGGCGGGCGTTAAGGCCCAGCTCTCGGCCCCATGTGGCCTATATGACCACGATTTTTGGAATTAAGTGGTCAAAGGAAAAATTAATGAACCTACAAAATGAACCAAGCGAATTTGTTTCTCAGTTAGTGGATTTCGGGGCGAAATTGTAGGAATGTTAGATGGATGGTCTGATTTGTAGGATGATTAACTATAAAACTCATATGGAGCTTTGGAGAGCCATATGTTTTGGATCTTTTGGCCAAATTGAGCTAAAAAAGAGTGCACTTAAGGGTTTTTGGATGTTCGAAATCCATTGGTGACCTCTAATTTTGAGTTGAGCACATCTAAGTAGCATTTTTGCAAGTTTGATATCAAAGGTGTATGGATCAATTAGGATTTAGAAGTAGTGTTGGAAGGTGTTTGGGCATGGAGAAGGCCTTCTAAGCGTATTCTCACCTTCATAAGTATACTGCAACAGGTCTAACTTGCAGGGTTCAACTCAAGTTCACTTTTCTCATTATGTTATGTTGAGGGAAGTTTTTTTGCATGCTTCAATGTGGAATTGAAGTGTTCACATGTTCATTTTAGCTCATTTCAGTTGGAGTATCACATCTTTGTAGGAGATGCTTTGTGTTGATGCTGTTTGTGATAGTTCTTTGCAGGAGAACATTACCTTGTAGGGGTAATAGCCACATGTTTACCATAAGCTAATTGTTTATGTACTCCATTTTTCTATTGAATATCTGAGTGGTCTAGCTATGTTGGTAGGCCTAGAGTTGTAGCCTAGGAGGGGTGAACTTTGTCAACAAATATTTTGTTATCTCTTCATTATGCCTACATGAGTTATGTGTTATTATGTTGCTTATATTAAGTTACATGTCAAGAGTAATTCATGCTTGAAGAGACGTTGGAAAAACATATTTGTTTCAAGACCTATTTTATCTTGCAAAGCATCAACATGGTCCTATTTTTGTTTTTATTTGATTTTGGAAAAGAAGAAGAAATCACCTACTCCAATTTTAGATTAGGGTCTTAGAGGGAGATCCCATTAAAAAAATTCCTTTCTTGATTTGGAAGTGAATCATCATAACAAAATATTAGTTTGCTCAGTGACAAAATTGTACAAACCAAATTCTAACTAACTGACATAGTTTCTTCTAAAATAAAATATTTATGTAAAACAAGAAATCAAAGTGTCACGATCGACACGATTAACGACATCCTTAGTCATGACAAGTAGGTTTCGGAGGCAACATCATTGGGTTGATGATCTGAAGCATAAGAATATTGATAAACTTCTCACACCTTTGCCAAAGTGTTGGAGTTGATACAGGAGCATGAAATAATTGTTGATATATGATCTTGAGATTTGTGACCCGTGTATAGTCCAACCTAGGGTGGAACAAGGTCTTTATTAATCCTAACAACTGAAATCCCTTTATTAGATAGTTAGCCAATGTTTTACCTTTAAGGGTGGGAGTCTTCTCATTTTCTAACGAATAATCAAATGAATTGTAGGTGAAAGGGACTGACTGGTTACCTGTTTTTCCCGAAGAAGTTGAAAATGATGTTGGAGAGGTTGTTTTGGACTAGCTTGATGATTGGACAATTTTTACAAAATAGATGAAAGGAAGGAGGTGTTTTCACTGGGAAGCAGTTCGAAACTTTGAAAAATTCTAGGCAAGAAGGATTTTTATTGGCGGAGAGGGGCAAACAGTTGGATGATGTGGGGGTAATGTCATGGGAGGACGTGTGGAAGAAGGGGATTGGTTGGTGAAAGGTGACAGGTGGACGAGAGAGGGAGGAGGGAGAATGTGTTAAAGTTATGGTTTTAAGTCCTGGCTCACTTGAATTGGCACCAGCGGATCGACCATTCTGGTGGGTGGTCTCTACCATCCTTTGGCAGGTAGGAGGGTGGGATGTTGGATCCATTGGTAACCCCCAGAATTAATATGGGTCATTGGATTGGCGAGCCCACCATGTTGACTTTTCGAATCTAGGGGGTAACCCCTGCTTATCACCCACGTACGTTACCCCACCTAAATGTTGTCGGGGGTGGATCAGGCATGGATGGACGGTGATCCGCCCATAACTTGCTCTCAGGATTTAACAAAAAGGGCGCATCCGAAGGAAGTTTTCTAGTTCTAGAGAGTCAAAAAGAGGACCCCAAAATTTTTCTCTAGGAGGTTGCGTAGAACCTCAAGTGAGCAATTCGATTTGGCTGAAAGGGAAGACATTTTTAGTTCCAGAGGTTGGAAATATTTTTTAGAAGGTCGGAGAAGAATTTTCCCAATCAATGACATGTAAGACGACTAGATTGGTAGTTTTTTTAGGTAGTGTGCGTGGCAAGTAGCACTAAGGTGATGCAGAGCCTACGTAGAACGCTCAGACGAATAGATTTTCAGAGGACAGGCAGTGTCGGGATTGCTCAGAGAGAGGCTAAATTCCCTCAGAATTTTTTTTGCCAAGATTTCTCTTAGATAGATTAACTAGTTCGGTAATATTTATTGTACTCAAAATTTTCTCGCTGTGACTTAATAATAAAAAACCTTAGCTACTACACCAGTTTTACCACATTGGGTTTTTCTAGTGATTTCTGTCCAAAAATAAACGTGTTATATTTTATTGTGTGTGTGTGCTAGGATTTTCTTAGTTCTAGTTCATCTTTCACAATGTTTTCTGTTTGTGAATATTGTAGTGTGATTAATTCGTTGTTGTCGTAGAAATAAATTGTTAAATTAATTTACGGTTAGAAGAATTAATTCTAGTTGCTCTAATAGAATTTCAGTACTGAAATTTTCATACCATTTAGTGTTCCCATTTCTATGGGAACTAAGCTTTTAGTTGAGTAATGTCCTATAGGATCCTCAAAGATTAAGGATATAAATTATGCTCTGTATCTAGTATAACTAATAATTTTATTTATGGTATGGTATGTATTATTTTAAATATTACCCAAGCAATGGGAGTCTTGAGTTTTTTCCTAACTAATCCTAAATTTCAACATTGGGCTATAGTAAAGAGGATCTTCAAGTATTTGAGAGGTCCTTTTGAATATTCCATTTTCTATCACAATGGGAACCCATGCTCAATGGATATACAAGGTTATGGGTAAGGATTGTGGATAGAAGGAGATATACAAGTGGATACATGTCTCAATTGTTTGGTGGAGTAGTAAGTTGGATGAGAAGGTGATAATATAAGGTCAATTTGTCCAATATAAAGGAAAATTATATGACAATGAATGAGTCCTGTAAGGATGCCATTTGGTTTATACAACTATGTTTAGAAATAATGTTAAGTCATAAATTTATTACAATTCAATGTGCTAGTAATAATGCCATTTGTTTGGCTAAGAACCTAACCTTTTAATGTGAAGACAAAGCATATAAATATCCAATACAATTTTAATTAGTGCCATGATAGAATATGGGAAGGTGGTACTAGAGAAAGTTGACACTTAAGTTTACAAAATGTTATAAATGCATTGACGAAACCGATGAGGACCAGTAAATTTGGGTGGTATTTTGACTCTATGCACCTTATGTCCTCTTGAAATAGCTCATAGTTTGATACATTCTCTATTATACTTTTGCAAGGTATACAAATTGGAACAATTTTGGGATAGATGTGTCATACACTTTGTAGTGTTATAATAAATCATGAAATCATCGTTGAGTTGTAGTAAGGAATAAATGCAAAGAGATAGAAAGGAATAAAAGCTTAGTAGTAGTAGGGAATAAATGAATATCACTAGTAGGCAATGAATAATAAGTAGTAGTAGTTGGAAAATCAATTATTGGTGGTTTATAGCATGTAGAATAAGAAAACCATAAATTGTTGATGGTTTTATTATGCATATTTATTGAGTGCTATGTTTGCAGGAAAATAGAGTATGAGTTCTAACTTGAGGTCATGCCACTATAAGTTTTCTAGAATCCTTATGAAACCAATAAAAACTCTTGTTAAGAGTATAGAGAATTTGTAATGTATTGTAACCATTTAGTTGAATAATCCATTGAATCTCGGATGCAAGTGCTCAACAAGGACAATAAGATGGCGACAGAATGGAATGACATGTGGCCAGACCACATGGCCATCCGTAATTTGGCACACAAGTCTAAAAATGGCATTAACACTAGCCATAAATGGCAATTAAGGGGCATCGTCTCCAACCAGTCTGCAACTACCCACCTCGACTCCACACAAAAATGACCTACGGTGATAATCTTACCACTGCACCTGTCCATTATCCTCTACTTCTTCAATGTCTCTGCCCTCAAGCTGTTGTTGCACCTAGCTCTTGCACAACCACCGGGAGGCGCTGCCACCTCCTCTGCTACATTGCTTTAGGCCCGGGAACTCACTTCACTCAGAGCCTGGCTAGCCATTTCGTCTTCCACTCAGCCTCTGCAGCTAGTCCCTCCTATGAGCCGCCCGTAAATTCTACTGAGCCTTTACATCACTCTGAGCCTAATCCCGGAAGAAATTATCAAAATTTTGGTGCCAACATGCCGAGAACGCATCATCGTATGCGTAGTTCTAGGGGCGGAAGCAGAGGAAGCTTGACTCGTCCCCCTCTTTCTTTAGTTTCTGATTCCACTTCCTCTCTGGCCCAGTAGACTATAGGGTGCTATCCAAACACCCGCAGTGGAAGAGGCCACTCTCAACCTCACTACCTTCATCTGACACCCCCTGCTTCGCTTCCCAGCAACATTCCTTCCAATCCTGCTTCGCCTCCCAGGGGCACTTCTTCCAATCCACAGCTACATCTCTATTCCACCCAATTCACCTTCCATTCATCCATGAACATGCCCGTCATCACTGCCACCATCTCCATAACCTTTCACAAGACGGACCACGAAATTGAGGGTGGACACCATTCCAGAACACTTGAGGAGCAGGCCACTGAAGGTGGTGGCCACACTAGAGCAGAACTAGCCATGGCTCAAACAAGCACCCATAGAGCAGGGACGCGGCAAACTGGGAAGGAGATGGGACAAACAGGGAAGGAGATGGACTAGGACCAACATGAAGAAGATGACATGGATCCTTACCACTGTTTCATTGAGGAGGAACAACCGGCACAACATGCAGACAACACGGAGGCTACACAACAGGCAGGTGTTGACATGGAGGAATACAGGTGCTTCATCATGGAGGAACACCCATCGTCTCCACCTCGCACCTAATCAGCCACACTGCTTGCCACGTGTTTGCCACACAGCCCGCCACACAGCCTGCCACGCGTCTACTATTATCAGGTTTTTGGGAATTTTGCTTTCTAGTTTCTTTAATGGGGGTTCCAGAAAAATTGATGGTGTTTGGTTACTTGGTTGGTTTTTATTTCACCTGGAAAAACTGATAAAAAATTGTGCGCAATTGCTGGTTTCCAGTGCGTGGGCAGCAAGTTAATTTTTGCAATTGTTTTTTGATTCGGATTGGTTTCCCATTATGGGCAGTCTAGACTCTATTTCTGCTATTTTTTGCCAACACTCAAGCATGGATATGCATAGGCTAAAGCCTCAATGTACGATATTTTTTCAGTAATAGAATTAGCCTAACTTAGGAAAAAAAAGAATAATCCATTGAACATAATTGAGAGTGTGGGATTTTTCTCCTAAAAGGGGTTTTCCTGTGAAATCATTCTCTAATGGTTGTTTGTTTGTGTGTCATTTATTACCACAACTATGCTTATTTTGATTTATACACATTCTCCTCTCATTGGTTAGTGAAGGAAGCATGTTTTTCATCTATGCCTACTTTAATTTCATATCAAATACTAATCACCTTAGATCCAAGGTGTTAGGGACAAGGAATTTTTATATAATCCTAATTTGATTGGTAGCTTGTGTGAAAGAAAATATTGTTGCAAGTAAATGGAAATCATATCTAGACTAGAAGTGGAGGATTTTAATGGGTCTAACTTTGAGCTATGGAAAGTCAATATGGAGAATTTTCTAAAAAATTAAGATTTATGGATTGCAGCATTTAGAATCAAACCATTGGTATGAAAGATTAAGATTGGGTGGTGTTGGACAAAAAGGAGAGAAACATTATTAGGCTTTATTTGGCTAATGCATTATTAAATGTATTGGAATAAAAAACCATAATAACTCTTTATAAAAGGCGGGGGGATTTCTATCATGATAAATTCAAGGATAAAAAACTTGTTTTGTAGCAAAAACATGTCAACTTGAGAATGGCTGAGAGTGATTCTATTGTGGATTTCCTGAAAAACTTTAATACTATCATGTGGTTCTCTTTTTTGTTCTCTTCTAGATTCATCGAACAACTTGATAATGGCCATTGGAAGAATTGTAAAGAAATTGGTGCTTAATGAGGTTGTAGTTTCTTTACTTTCAAAGGAGGTGATGTAGAAGGATTTTGAATCTACCAATGAGGCCTTGCTTTGTTGTGGAAGATTGAAAGAGAAAGGAAAGAAGAGAGAAAAGGGTCAATCTAAATATTGCGGAAGACATAAATATCCTAAAAAGTCTAAATAAAAATGTTGGAGCTACAACAAGGTTAGGAATTTTAGAAAAGACTACAAGGAAAAGGAAAAAATAATAAGAAGGAAAATAATGATTGTGATCATAGAGTATGAGAAATATTCTTACAAGGATTGCGGAAATGCCATTATTGTAGTGTTGGAAATCCATAAAAGATTGATTATAGAGTTGATAAACTCTAGAGCTTCCTTCCATAGGATTTCCCATTGCCATTGTTTGTCAATGTATGAGAAATATGATGGTGGGATGTATACCGTGGTAATGACTCTCCTCTATACATAGATGGTCATGATAGAGTCTTAATCATATTATTTGATGGAAGAGTAAAGGGGACTAATGTAGTTTTTCCCATATTAGTTCTAGCTTGAAACCTATTATTAGTAAGAACACTGAATGATGTAGGTGTGCGTTAGGGTCCTATATTATAGGAATCTCAATCATTTATGTCTTACTATTAATTTGTGGTCATTTTTTAAAATATTAGTCTTGGTTTCATGAGTGATATGGTCTAGAGGGGTCTATTGTAAAAAAGGGTCTAGTTTTGGATTGAGTGTCATGTAAAAAACAAATGAGTCAAAATGGATCTATTTGTCATAATTCAAAGTGTAACATCATAAAGGATCATGATTTGAAAGGGTGATCATGAGGGGTCATTATGTCATCATGGAAGAGTCTAATGGTCATGTTATGAAGAATCTGGTCATCATGAGTTAGTTATGTTGATGTCATGTCAGTTATAGGAGTTAGTTTTGAGAGATATTTATGATTAGTTGTGTCATGTCATGTTCACCATTGCAAATATACCCCTTAATCATCTCTCACATAAACAAGTGGGCCATCATGATTTCAAAGAAGGCTCTAGTGGTATGAGGGGTTCAAATCTGCTTGTGGCTCCTCATTTACCCTCATTCAAAATTAATCTTGGCTATGAAGCGGTTTTAGAGGTCAAAGAAGAGAATTGTAGGGTTGGAAAGAGGAGTTGTTGAGCAATCAGATTCTTGCTCTGAAAATCAGGTTGTTGCTGCGAAACTCTGAGTGTTGATACGCATTTGGAAAAAATGCCAGCATGGCTCTAAGTAAGGTTTTCTTCATATCTTGTGAGGTTTTATACAGTGTATGTGATATAAATTTTATCCCTCAATTGGTCTGAGAGTCTGAAAGAACCTCGAGTTATTCAAACTTACGAATGCACTGACTTTTGCTACGCAAAGGCTTTGTCACCTCACTCGTTACATAAAGCTCATTTTCACTGCATACCAAGTTGCTTTGAGTTCTAAACACATCCTTTGTAAACCTCAATTGAACTTATTTTATTAGAGTTGTATTTCATCTTCCCCTTCAAAGAGCTCGGCTCACAGTTGCTGCGAAACTCCCTTGTTTGTTGCAAAGTACCTTGCCTCCAATGTGCTACATATTCCACTTTTAAACAACATCATATCCTATTTTGAGGAGATTGTAGAACTTGTATATTTGATTATGGAGACCCCATAAGGAAAGAAGAAAGTAAAAGGATGATATATTATGTGATATGAACCCCAAGACCTTAGTCTAGTGAACTCTGACCTTGCCATTAGGGTATCATTTGAACAAGATGCTTGTATTGCATTCTGTGAGAAGATTCAGGGCTAGGGTCACTACTTAAACTCATCAAACAATTTTCACTAAATTTTAAAGGGAAGGAAGTAAAAGTTGGAAATTTGGAGCTTGTTGTCTAAGAGAAATCAATGACTGTCGGCACTGATATCCCTTTACATGGTGAAGAGTGGTTTAAAGGTATGGAGTCAGATTTAGTTCATTTCAAATACTTTTTGAAGCCATAATACCAGGAGTGGCATGCGTCTATTACCCTAAGGGGTTATCTACTGGACCATCATAGTAAGTTGTTGAAGGTGATTCAAAGGTATTTTACATGTGAAGGGAGGTTCAACAAAGTCTATTAGTACCACATTAGATTTCTAATACATTTTACAAGCATGAAACCCTTGAATCTTCCTTACTATTTTTTTAGTAGTCTCGGAAAAATGGCTAACAAAGTTCAAGAAAAGGGGAGTCAGATTGAACCTAGTTTATTCCATTTTTCATTGATTAAAATGATGGTGATAAAAGAACTTGACAAGAGGGAGCAGTCATGGCAAGAATTTTTGAAATCTTCAGGGTGGATGGAACAATCCTCTGATAGCCAAAATAGTAAGAGAGATATCCCATTAGTTGCAATCAAAGAGGCCTAATCTGCAACAACTAGCTCAGTGAAAAAACCTTCGATTAAGGACAAATCAGTGGAAAAAGGAGTGCCAAGAAACTTCACTTCTCACCTGAGGTAGAACAAGCATCTAGGAGATGGAGAACATGAGTTTCAGCCAAGAGATTTCATGTAGACTTTACACCCATTCAAGATGTTGAGATATTAGAGAGTGCACATGAAGAACTGGAAATTGATGAAAGGGAAGAGAATTAAGGACCTGTAAGATCAACTTGGTAAAGCACATTTAATTGTAACACAACTTCATCAATAAAGTAGAGACCTCAAGATGAAAACTTTACAAGAATCTACTAAGTCAAATGAAGGAAAACGATAAAAGAAGGCCTTGGTACCTACTGTACAGAAGAGGACATTTGAGCAGTCAAGGAAACCTATAAATACGCCTATTGTTAGGAAAACAAAGATCCAAGTCAAAGAAGTTTCTCAGCTGGAGTAGAGGGCAGTTGAATTTTTTGATGAGAAAAATGAGTTCAACAAACAGATGGAACAAATAGAGGAAGTTCAATAAAAAGTAGATTAGCTTGCATAGAAAGATCAAAGGGATAAGTTGAGATTCTTTAATCAATTGAAATTTTTTTAACCTGTCATTGAGAAGGCCAAACATAAGTTGAAGTGGACCTTTCCTCTACATAGGCAAGTATGTATACACAAAATTTGGTCTTAAAAGGGAGACTTAGACTAGTAAAACAACAACCCACTGAGGCTAGGCAATTTAGAAGAAATAGGAAGAGAGGAAAGTTATATATAATTGTAGAAGTAGCACAAAGTCGTGTTTCATCAGGTGGATGCCACTAATCTCTCGATTTTGTCTTTTTTATCATAAAAATCTCACAGGAGAAATCAAAATTTGGAGATGTTCCAGTGTTGCGAAAGTTTTTGTGAATCTGATAACAAAGGGAGATAGTGTTTTGGAGGATTGTTTTCCATTTTGGGGTTATTTCATAGGTTCATAAGCGACATAGGGACATTCCAATATGACCCATCAATTTCATTTTTTCATAGATAGGTCAGAAATATGCAGTACTTGAAATGTTGTGAAAGTTGGTGCGAAACTAGAAGATGCACAACAACTGTTGCATTTTTGACACAATCCTCAATTCGACTTGTAAATTCGCGTTTTTGGGTTCCAAAAGTTGTTTAATAATGATGTTAGGTGTCATTAATCCTTAGGATGGTATGGTTAATGATTTGTTATGAATATTCCAATTTTGATGGCGTATCAAGCTAAAAAATGCATTAGGTAATTAGTTCTTATTTTTCTGCAAAGTAGGTGACAATTCAATGTATCTAGATGACGAATGGTTTTTACTTTGAGGAATTCAACCCTACTACGTGGGAGTAGAATATTTTTATGTATATAATATGTAAAAAACTAAGAAAAGTTTTATGTTGGTCAGTGTGATGAAGCAAGGATGCTATTTTGTATTTTGTATTAATTTCTCAAGTGAGTAGAAGAAAGGAAGAAGGAATTTGTCAGGGATTCTTGTGTCATACCTTTTTTGGTATGTTTTCCTATGTGTTATCAACTTTATATTATGGTTCCATGGTTTAAACATATGTCTTCATGTATCTTGCGGAATTCACTGTTGTGCTCTATTTTATATAAGCTGAACATTTTATGTGTATTTTTCCTCTTAATGGAAATTTGAATTCATCTGTAACTTGATGCTCTGATTTTCATCCTCATGATTCTTCACTCGCCCTCCCTATAATGAAATCAAGTTATATTATCAACAAAACTACCTATCCTACCCCTTCCTAAATCACCTTCACTATCCATATTCACTTGAAATCATTAGCTAAAACTAGTTTTATGTTGCGTGGGTCTTTCATATCTTACCTACCTTCAAGACAATAAACAAAATATTCTCTTATGATCCTCATAACCAACCTAAGATAAAAAATAATTCAGTAATTAGGTTGAATGAGAAAACCCTAGTGAGATAGCCCTCTCCAAGGCTCTTAGGGCTGGATCCTAGCCTAAAAGTGGTCTATGGTTACCTTTCTCAGCCTAAAGGAAAATACATAGTGATAAAATTTTGGTGCCATTGTTGGGGAGTGAAGGCTAAATTTTCCTTGGTAAAATATTTTTTTGAGAAGCCTAATCCTAGTTCTTGTGGGTGATAGTGAGTTAGGAATCAATCAGGCTGAATTTTCACCAAGAAGTTATGTTTAAACCTAGTTTTAATCATAGTTTTTGGAAAATCTAGCTTCTAGAAAGATCCATATAAGATCACATCTAGATCCCGATCCCCCTGAAGTTGTAAGTGACCCTGAGAAATATCTTAGAAAGAAGAGGTTTGAATAAGTTGAAGCAAGTAACAACCCTCTCCAAGGCTAGTAAGGTTGGATCCTAGCCTAAAAGTCGTATGTGGTTACCTTTGTAATCCTTTCTTAGCCTAAAGGAAATTACAGAGTGTTAATAGTGTGTAGGTTGCTTTCTCTAACAAATGGCATAAGATTGTCCACAAAGCTATGGTTCTTATTAAGGGTGTTTTTGTTAGTACATTGTTCCAACTTGATGTGTGCACTATCAATTCTAATAGTTCTTTGATTTCTATGGTATGTAGATCTATAAAATATAGATATCCACAATTAGAATAAGATACACCTACTTTTGATGATCTTACTTTCTCAATAACTAAAGAATATATCACTTCAGAAACAAACTTACCTATAGTGAAGATAATGCTATGATACTAAACATTGGGCCATATAGGTGAGCATGACCTACACTCCTTGAAAAACAAAATATTGTCAATGGATTGGATGATTTTGCTCTCAAATTTGATATTCGTGTGCACCACATATATGGAGAACAAAATCGTTTCAAATTTATTTTTCTCACAAAGATTTGAGGTTGTTGGACTTAATATTTTCTAAAGTATCCAGTCCAGTTAAAGTTCCTTAAATTTTTAAGGCTTTCTATTATGTATCATTCATTGAAGATTATTCTAGAAGGACATGGGCATATTTTTCTAGAACAAAATATGAAATTTTTAGTTAGTTTAAGAAGTTTAATTCTCTCTTGGAAAATTAGACCAGTAGGAAGTTTAAGGTGTTGGGGAATAATAATGGTGGTGAGTTTCACTGTGCAGAGTTAGCAAGTTTTTTAGTAAGAATTCCATTGTAATACATAATGAAACTCTATATACCCCTTACTAAAATTGATTAACAAAGTGCTAACTGAGAGAGATAGGAGTATGCTTAATGAAACTAGCTTAGAGAATAACTTTTGTGTATAAGTGGTTTCTATTGCATGTTGAATGATTAATGGGTCTCTCATGTTAGCTCTTATATATAAGATGTAAGAGACCTCCCCTAGGGTATGTTAACAGATCTAATTTCTTCTGAAATTAAATGCGATAAGAGACGATAACTTACTTACTTACACAACTTTTAAACAAATAAAATTTTATCATTTACATTCTAATCAGCATAAATTAAGGCAAATATTTCATTCTAATAATCTTTACAAGAGTAGTCTATGGAGGAATACCTGTACCGGTGGCTGATGGAGGTACCTTTGTCCTATTTCTCCTGTTGAACGCTCCTCTTGGTGGACCTAATTGGATTTCCCTCCCATCCAACTAGGAAATAATCCCTAGCCCAGGAAACCTCCACAGGTTCCTTAGCCCTCCGAGCCCAAGTCCAACTAGATGTAGTGTGTGTGTCCAAGATGAATGATCCAGACCAAGATAACAATACTTCCCTCCTCTCAACAACCCAAGAAACCTCCATAGTTTCGTAAGGTCTCCAAAAACACAACAAGCGCAAACAATCACAACCAACCCCCACAATCATAAGCAAGATCCAACATCCCCCTTTCTCCCTTCCCCCTTCCCTTTTTATACCCTCCTTCCATTCTCCATCTCAGCCACCTCTCATTAATGTCATTAACTTCTCATCCATCCTTACAGTTGACTTCTCTTCTCCCAAGTAAAGCTGGGAATACATTTGGAAATGTGACATGAATATAAAATTGGGAATTTAATGGGAAAGGACCATGTCTTCTCCCAAGTAAATCTGAAAAGTACATTTTGGAATGTGAGATGAATATATATATATTGATATTTAAATGGAGAGGACTATGTCTTCTCCCAAGTAAATGCGAGGGTACATTGGGGAATGTGAGATGTAATTACATGGAGAGGACCATGTCTTCACCCTAGTAAATGTGAGGGTACATTGGGGAATATGAAATGAATATATATATTGATAATGAGTTGGAGAGGACCATGACTTCTCCTTAGTAAATGTGAGGGTACGTTCGGGAATGCGAGATGTAATTACATGGAGAGGACCATGTCTTCACCCTAGTAAATGTGAGGGTACATTGGGGAATGTGCAATGAGTATATATATTGATAATCAGTTGGAAAGGACCATGTCTTCTCCCAAGTAAATGTGAGGGTACATTGGGGAATGTGAGATGAATACATATATTATTTGAAATAATGGAAGGAGACCATATCCTACATAATATTCAATTTGAGAAGGTAAGTGGGGAATTTGAATAATGGAAATCATGAATTTTATAATAGACCAATATTTATCAATATTTTCAGATAATGTAAACATTAACAAAATTTGCAGGATAAGATTTAAGTGGGGCATTACATATACCCCTCCTTCAGAAAACTTCGTCCCGAATTTAGAATGAAAAGATGCAAGGAGTTTGAAAGCATTGTAAACCAGAGAGAGTTATAGCAATAAAATTTGATAAGTCAGACAATGACATTACTTCCCATCAAGAGTCTCCAACTGATCTATATCCTCCTATCCATCCTGACCTACTTTCGTTCCCACCCTGTTCGTCCTCTATTGCCTTATCAGTGGCAACGACCATACTAACCACTAATAAAACTAACATGGTGGAAGCGTCAAATACATCGACCTAACTTCCCCAACAGGCAACTGGCAATCGTCATCACACATCTAGGGGAGCATGTCCACCACTGCCCTCCGACAATTACAGGTTTCGGAGGATACACGGTGGGAAATGCCTCGACCCCTCCTGCAGAACTAGGGTCAATACCCTAATACGGACCACACTACAGAGATGGTTGGACTTGTCATCGAATAATCCAGTCAGGTCATCTTTCCACCTGTCATTTGCACTTTACTCATGTCATAAGAGTGCATATTAAGTAGATACCAAATGTAGTAAAATAATGTACATTATACCTTCCTCATGAGATGTCTCATCCTTCCCTCTTGGCTATCATATAGTTCTTTTCCCCCTGCGGGTTAGCTCTCATTCATGCATTTATATAACAACAAGAAATATAATCATCACGTTATTAAGTCTAGTATCCATGTGTCAATCTAGGAATTCTCACTATGTCATTCATTTGAATAAATCATATCCACTTGAGCTATATATGAACCAAAATAATTCTGATAAGTTATGCACTAGATAATCCATCACTAAGTGAGTCATACATGTAGTCCATACATCAACCATTTCTATCATCAATATCAAATCTATCAAGTGATTCATTAAGTAGTTTTATGTATCAAACCAATGCTCAATATTACATAAGGTTCATAATAAATAACATGGAAATGCAAAATAGAACCTTAACATAGGTAGATATCTAAGTCAAAATAGGCATCATAGATGCTCAAAAAGTGAGGGGTAGTCACGATGCATAGTCTCTGCATCCTCCCAGGTAGCAGATCCTAGGCTATACTTGTCCAACTGGACCTTAACTTGGTCCACTGTGCGACGTCTGAGCTGTCGAAACCTACGGTCCAATATGCGTAATGGTTCTACCATTATGGTTCCCATGTCCAAGACCTGCAAGTCCTGCCAATCCAGTTTGTGAGATTCATCAGAAACATAATGTCATAAAACAGATACATGAAAAACATCATGAGTTTTATGCAAATGGGGCGGCAGTATAAGACGATAGGCAACTGGTCCAATCTTCTCTTTGATCCTAAAAGGTCCTACGAACTGAGTTGACAATTTCATCCCCTTCCCAAACTAGATGGTGCTTTTGTTGGGCCATATATGAATAAAAACTTGGTCCCCTACTTCATAACTGCGATCAATCCTATGTGAATCAGCATAACTCTTCTGTCTATCCCGTGCTTCCTTTAACCTTTGTCGAACCTGCTTTACTTGTTCCTCCATTTCTTGAACTAATTCCGGGCCAACTATCACTCAGTCCTCCAACTTTTCCCAACTCAACGGCGTCCTGCAAGGCCTTCCATATAGAGCTTGATAAGGAGGCATACCAATCGAATAGTAATAATTGTTATTATAGGCAAATTCTACCAATGGTAAGTACCTTTCCCACTGAGTCTGATTATCCATGACGTACATCTTAAGAATGTCCTCCAGAACCTGATTTACTCTTTCAGTTTGCCCATCTATTTCTGGATGATATGCAGTGCTCAGGTTTAACTGAGTTCCTAGAGCTGACTGCAAACTTGTCCAAAACCTAGATGTAAATCAGGAGTCTCTATCAGAAATGATCTTTGTGGGCAATCCGTGCAGTCGGATAACTTCATTGACAAACACTCACGCCACATTCGTAACATCGTAAGTGTCCCTTACTGGGATGAAATGGGCACTTTTGGTCAATTTATCAACTATAACCAATATAGCATTGTGCCTCTAGGAAGTGAGTGGCAAACCCACCACAACATCCATGGAAATTACTTCCCATTTAGATGTGGGGATGTCATGAGGTTGTAGGAGTCCTGCTGGATGACGAAGATCAACCTTCACTCGCTGACATTCAAGACATTTGATGACAAACTGGACTATGTCATGCTTCATGCCTACCCAAAAGAAGAGTTTCCTTGTGTCTGCATACATCTTATTTACCCCAAGATGTGCACAATAGAGTGCTCTATGAGACTCTCCGAAGATGGTTTCTCTTATACCCCCTTCCTTAGGTACATACATTCTCCCTTGGAATCTCAATAACCCATTTGGTTCAAGGATATATCCTTCAAACTTTGGTTCTATCTGTTTCCCATTCTGGATAGCTGAGATGACTTTTAGATACCAACTATCTTCAAAGAGTTTCTCCAAAATCGGCTCCCTTAAATTTACGTTTAAGGCTACTAGGGAGAAGGTTCATGGCCTCTTGCTTAGTGCATCCACCACTACGTTCTCCTTTCCCTTGATGTATGAGATTTCAAAATCATATTCACTCATGAATTCGTTCCATCGCCTTTGTGTGGCATTCAAATCCCTTTGAGTGAAGAGATGTTTCAGGCTTTGATGATCTGTTCTCAACTCAAATCTTCTCCCACTGAGGTAGTGTCTCCATAACTTCAAGGCTAACATTACTACTGCCAATTCCAAGTCGTGGGTAGCATATAACTCTTCATGCTTCTTCAATTTTCTAGAAGCATAAGCTATTACCCCACCTTCTTGCATCAATACTGCACCGAAGCATCGGTGCAGACAGTGAAGTCTTTTCTCATGTCTGGTACTTGAAGGATTGGTGCACTATTTAGTAACCTCTTCAGCTCTGTGAATGCAATGTCACATTCATTTGTCCATTCATACCTAAACCCCCTTTCGCTGTAATGTGGTGATGGGTTTTGCAATCCTTGAAAATTGATCCAAAAACCTGTGATAATACCCAGCTAGCCCCATAAAACTACGTAACTCATGGAAATTTTTTGGTATTAACCAATCCATTATGGCCTTCACCTTTTCCGGGTCAGTTGAAATCCCTTCTCCTGAAATGATGTGCACAAGGTAATGGACTTTCTTCTGAAAGAAGGAACACTTTGACAATTTCCCATATAATTGATTTTCCCTTAAACAAGTCAATACTACCCTTAGGTACTTTCCATGCTCCTTTTCATTCTTGGAATATATAAGAATGTCATCAAGGAAGTCTTGCATGAATTGGTCCAAATACTTCCTGAACACACCATTCATGAGCCTCATGAATACTACTAGTGCATTGGTTAAACCAAATGGAACAACTACGAACTCATAGTGCCCAAACCGAGTTTGAAATGTAGTTTTTGAGATGTCTTCCTCCTTTATCCTCAATTGGTGGTACCGAGATCGTAGATTGATTTTTGAGAAGACCGCTGCCCACTTCATTTTATCAAATAAGTCATCTATTCGAGGTATTGGGTACCTATGATTTATCGTGGCTTTGTTTAAGTCTCTATAATCTATGCATAGCCGCAAGGAACCATACTTCTTTTTGACAAAAATTACTAGTGCACCCCAAGGTGAAATACTAGGTCTGATCAATCCCAAGTCTAAGAGTTCCTTTAACTACATCTGCAACTCATAAAGCTCTGGAGTTGTCATCCTATAGGGTGTCTTAGATATTGGTTCTGCACCTGGTTTCAGATCAATGGTGAAATCAATCTCTCTTACAGGAGGTAATCCAGGCAATTCCTTTGGAAAAACATCCTTGAATTCTACCAAAACTGGATGTTGATCCAGGGAAGGTCCTTTCTGCTCACTTATAGTCTTGACCAAATATAGTTTGCAACCTTGTCTGAGACAACGTTTTACCTTCATCATGGATATGAATTGTAGGGACACTCCCCTCTTGATTCCAAAAATCTCAATTGGCCTACCTTCATCATCTAAACATATCACCTTCTTCTGGAAACAATCCAACAAAGCTCGATGAGCTTCTAGCAGTCCATTCCAATAATTACATCATACATCCCCAATGCTGTAACGTATACCTTCAACTTAGTCATACACACCCCAAGGTTTACCTGACATTGGTCAACACTAAGCCCTACTGCTTGTTTTATTCCAAAAGCCATATCAACTTGTTTAAAGTCATCGTGCTCATAGGCTGCCAACCCACATTTTTCTAATGCAACTAGTGAAATGAAACTATCTATAGCACCACAGTCAAACAAAATTTTAACTTTTACCTTGTTTATCATACCTAAGGTTTCTACCATAGTAGACTGCTGTTCAACTTGCTGATTGTGAGCTGCTGCATAGATTCGGTGGTGGCTACCTGCTCTCCCCATTGGTTCTTTTCCCTCTCTTCTGTTGTTACTGGTTTGAAACTCAGGGCAATCTCGCTGGTAATGAGGTCCTCCGCATCCACAACAAGTGATGAGTGGTGGACCTTGAATCAAATGTTGTGGAGTTTTTTGGAAAGAGTTTCTTCCCCTAGAACCCCCGCCCCCACTTGCTGTTCCTCGCCTATGACTTTGATTTGTACGCGCCCTTGAAGATGTGGGTGAAGCTGCACTAGAAACCATTGAAATTCCTACTGTCGATGTTCTAGGTATAACCCTGTTTCCATATGGTGGTGGCCTCCGACTTCCTCCCCTTGGGAAGGTATGACAGGCCTTCCCCATAAACCCTGTTTGACATGAAATTATGGCTCTGCCTTCACCCTTTAAGTCTAGGTGTTCTTCAACATAACGAGCTTGCTCTATAGCTGCTGCAACTGAGGATGGTTTCCACATCCACACCATTGCCCTAATCTTAGGTCTCAATCCATACATAAAACTATCCACTTGGCGCTGGTCAGTATCCATGTAGGAGACATACTTGACCAATTCAATAAATCGAATTTCACATTCTTCTACAGTATGACCTCCCTGTATCAGGGCATGGAAGGCTCCTACCTATTGTTCTTCATAATACGCTGGCAGGTACTTCTTCCTGAACCTCTCCTCAAACAATTCCCAAGTAACTGTGTCTGGAGTGAGGTGTAGTTGACGCTCCAAGTCACCCCACCAATTCAGAGCACTATCTCTAAGTTGGAATATTGCTATTTTGGCTTTGGAATTGGAATTGTAATCCCTTAGTGCAAAACACCTTCCCATCCCCTCTAACCAGGCTTCTGCACGCTCATTGGCACGACCTCCTGCAAATTTTGGGAGTTTAATCTTCTGGAGCTCCCTAGTAATGTCCTCAACTGGAGGTCTTCTATCATAATCTCTAGATCCCTTGGGGTTCCCTAACCTTGATGAAGGGTGTTCCCCTGCCATTTCATTTGTTTGGCGCCCTCTTAAGGTTTCATTAATTGCTTCTAGGCAACGCAGGATGAGAGTCAATTCTAGTGAAGGTAATGGGTTATTTGAAGGAGGTCCTTGTGAAGACTCTCTAGGCCCTTGGTTCGTTCGCGTCCTCACCATTTTGATTTGTTCAAAATCTGCACGATATCTAAGACTTATTAGCACTATTCCTAGCATTTTCTTCCACACTCTAGATAGTCCATAGAGAACCCTAAGCAATAGATCAATTCAAGTTATGCCACTATGTATGTGATCACTGTAGCTCACCTATGCATCACTATTTTCAAGCCAAAGCTTTTGATAAGAACAATGAACCATTTATATTGCAATGTGACTTGTTGCCATGTATAACCTTGTTGCGTGAAGTTGTGGATGTTATGATCTAAGCTGTCCATAATATTTATCTAATATTTGATATACATGCCTTGTACATAAATGTTTTCTAGGTTTCATTTCCATTTTATCTTAATTGAGTTGATATAGGCTAATATGAACAAACACACAAACAACAAAAAAAACATGGGCATGACATTGCCATTCCAATTTTTATATGATGTAAGGTTCGATTCTACATAATGGCTTCATGAAAATCCTTATATTTAATAGCTCAATTTTATCTATAATATATATATATAATATATATTATATATATATATATATATATATATATATAACATGATACATAATATTAAAGGAACATTACTTCCTATCTTAACGCCTACTAAAGAATTAATATTGATAATAATAAAAAAATATTACTTTGATATTATTATTATCATTATTATTTTTTAATTTTTAAATTTTAATTATATTTATTTTTTATTTTTATTTTTTCTCGGTTGAGTTTACAAAAAGAGGTGACAAAATTAAAACACTGAAGCAACAAATTGCCAGAAATAAATATTTATAGCCTCTTCTAAACACTCTTAAGCCCTTACTAAATTGGTCATGTGCCAGATAAATCTTATAGGTATAAACTGCTCATTTATCCTCATTGTGCCAAAATATAGCAAAATGCTAATTGATTTCAAATGCTATGAAACTCAATTATCTAAAAAAGAATTTTAAAACATTAACAAATTTGGCATTGCTAAAATTCCCTTGATGCATGACCATGGGCTAAAAGCTCAAAACCTCTGCCAATGGAGTTCCTTTACAAGGCTCATACATCTCAAATAGTTTTTGAAGCTCGATCAATCGCTAGAGGGAATACCTAACTTAATTGGAACCTATGGCTGAAGGTAATGGTGTAGTTTCGTGTTTTGAAAATGCTATCAATAGCAAAGGAGAGTATGATTTCCAAAAACATTAAAGCTCTCAATTTTCTTCATCTGCTAGTTTATCTCATAGAAGCACAAGTTCTCATGCAACTCATAATAATAGATGGATTGTTAGGGATGCGATGTTGAACAAAGAATTGCTCCACAAATACCCTAATGATTTCTCCAACACTGACAATCAAAATGAGGCTTCTCAGAGTTCAACAAAATTCATGAACAGATCTGTGGCTAATGCATTGCCAGTCCCTATCCCTTAAGTAAAAGTGCTATTGACACTGGATCATCAAACCAATTATGTGAAGTTATGATATGAAACTCTTTTTACAAGTATAACAGAACCATCTTTCTAGACAAAGAACGGCCACATGTCCACACAACTGCCAATTCCGAAACAATAACAATCTTGACATCAATTGTGAGCACTTACTACGTGCCCTCCTATACATCTTACATACTAAAACTAAGCATATCTGGTCACCATACTCAAGAACGGAAAGTGCATTGTTGTTCTTGGAAGCAACCCACATTTTAGAAAAATATAAGATTCTTACTCCCTAACAATTAGATAATCTAGGACACTGCCAATGAAACGAATAACGTCAGGTATCAAATGTCACAGTTTAGGCAGGACTTGGAATTTAAGAAAGGACATATAGATTCATTGGCTACTAAGCTTGATTGCCTAGGGTTAGAGTGTGAGAGATTGCAGGCCCAAATATCCAGCAATCATGTAATTGAGGCAGAGATATAAAACAATCTTAGTACCTTGAAGCCAACAATGGAAATTCAATGCTCTAAAATGGAGGAATTAAAGGAAGAAATAGCTACAATAACAGATAATATGCCAAGGATAACAAAGCTTCAGACAACCAATGATAGTTTGGCTGAAAGGTTGAGAGAATATAAACTAAACTTAGAATGGTTGGAGGAAAAGTTGTTGGAACATCAATGGCAACAAGAAACCGAATGCCAGTTGGTTAACCAAGTCTATGAAAACAAACTGATTTGAAGACCTGCAACTTATTTAAGGCTTACGGTCAAAATTAGGAAAGAAGGATATGGAATTAGCTGTTTATTTAAAAACTGCTCTTGCATTAGGGACAGCCCAGATCTTTTACTGAAGAAAATATTGTTGAATATATTGCTTAAATCTAGAAGAGGCAGGTATTGTAATTGAGCAGAAACAAAAATATTTGAAGGTGCTGAGTTTATATATTTCCCGTGTTGATAACCCTCTAGCCTGTACATTCGCCCTAGGGTGTAGTTATGATATTGAACAGATAGAGCAGGTATTTTCCATAAGGTCCTGGAAAGTCAGACCTGTTCCACCAGTCTCATTCTTTCGAGACTTTGACAGTGGTATGATGCATGTAATGTTTGATCGGGTTATACCAATATCATGAATATCTCCCCTTTCTGGAAGAGGTCCAATGAATTGATTAAGGTAGATTATAAGGGGGAGCTCTCAGCCTGTAGAAATGACATATACTGGCAGCAATTTCTTGTGGAGGCTCTAGTGAGCCTAGCAGAAGTGGCAAGATATGGCATCAAGGATGGATCAAGAAATATTAATGGAAGATAAATATACTTGTGATTATATGGAACTAGTAGCATGTACTAGCACTTGACACTTTTCAACTCTGCTGCAGTTGGAGCAAAGCAACCTAAGCAAGCAAATTCCAGTCTTTCGACAACTGGTTAGTGAGAACACATTATTTATGTAGCTTTCCTTTTCATATAAATTCTTTGTAATCTTGCTTCATGAAATGAAAAATAGGAAGTGATGGGCAGTTTGACATGTAAATAGATAATGGAGGTGCTTCAGTATCTCAAGACAGATGCAAGCAATGTAGCAAATGAACAGAAGTAAGTTGTTATATTAAGATTCATGTTATTCTCTAACCCTATAATTTGTACAAGTGAATGGTTCCAATTTATGTATTGTTTTTCAGGATTGCTGGCCTTTTTTTTTACTTAATAATACTTGATCTCAAAATATATTGGTACAGGCACCTTTCGAAGTCATTTGGCATAAACACTCAAGGGTAGCTAGGTAATTGTATCAGGTTCCATCAAGACCATTGAGCTTTAAGAAACTCTTGTACATATGTGATGGTGATCATAATGGAGTAATTCATTATGCTGGAACTTCATATGGTGAACACCCATGGATGAATTATGTGCATCGAGGCTTGAAGAACTCCATGAGAAATTGATTGAGCAGATAAACGGTGTTGATGTAATGCAGTTTCAGGAAGCTCCTCTTGCATATGTGGTAGGGCCGAGAATGTCAAAGTTATGGGCCCATATGATTGTTGGATTTATAGAGGTACGCAAACCCTTATTTCTGGAGCACGTTCCAAAAAGTTTGTGATCCCAGAGTGCAAATGGAGCACAATGATTCACTGCCCTACTCTATTTTTTTTCCAGCTAGGCGGAGCTGCTTAGGTTGGGGCCAACCCTAATGTCGAGAGGCCAGAAGTGTTACAAGAAAGGCCAGAAGGCTTTGAATCTTAGATTGGCTGCCTTCACAGGGTGGATTCTATGTTTGACTATATTAACTCCTTCATGGCTTGGACTGCTTCAGAAGTCTATCTTGATGAAGGGCTAATCCTTATTGTAATTTGCAAATTCAACACTTCAACTACAGCCTCATCAAGAGGGCCGCAGGAATATGAACTGCCTAATAGATGATACTCGGTCTTCTTCAAGGTGATATTCTTTAGAGATGTTCCATATAATAACACAGCATAGAATTTGATGGATTCATCTCTATAAGAGTGAGATTTGAGACCAGATCCTTTTAAGAAATAGTGTGACACTGCCATTTATCGAACTGTTGCAACAATGTTATCGAGCCACACCAGAGAGCGAGTATCACAGTAAGTAAATTAGAGAGTAAGTTTCATAAGACAGAGCATCAAAATTGAATTATGAACTGTAGAGTAAACCATCATATTGCTGTGCCTGAGACTGTACCAATTACTGAGATATGGATGTCGGGAATATATGTAAAGAGTAGAGATCAACCATCACATATTGTAGTGAAATAAATGTATATGGCAGAGCCTAAGGCTATGCACAGAAGATACTTATGTGAAGTGAGACTATACCTCAAAAATTATAACGCAAATATGGTATATATTACATAGAGGACATGTTAATGTAATTTGGCTATAAAAAGGATGCAAAGACTTGACATTATGATCAGACCATACTAGAAGTGAGAGACTTTTCATCATCTAGAAGTCCATTATGGGGATCGAGAGCAGATATAAAGCATCCGAGAGAAATAGAGTGTAGACAGGATAGAATAGACCTATAGGGATAGTGAAGTAGTGTGGATTCCAGATTATATTGCCATCATCTGAAGGGTTGGATCCTGTTGAACCTCAAGACCTTTTCAAATCAAACCTTCTAAAATATTTTTGTATAAGGAGCCCAGGACTATGATTTCTGAACAATAAACTCGACCTTGTGAGAGATTATTGAATCAGCCCTTTGATCTTTTAGGTTAGGGTTTGTATGCCCCTCAAAAGTCTTCGTTTTCCTTTAATAAGATCCAAGACTTTCCAGAATTTAACAAGGAGCTTGGTCTTTTATGGCATCCAGAGATTGTTGTACAGATGTATCGCTGATAGCTAGAAATGATAAATTGGGTGTGTGAAATTAGTGCATGCGTAAGGACTTGATCAGATCAATGTAAAAGTTGATGTGGCACTAAATCGAGAACTAAAATTGAGCATTAAAGCCATGTTGAGTTCATATTGCTGATCAAACTACTGAATACTCGTGTTCACCAGTGTTGCATTGATTGAAAGCCAAGAGTGGAATCATGTCATCGTAGTAGCTATTAATTGTGGTGAGTTTTGTTATATTCTGTCCACAACTAACCTCGTAGTGAACTGGGGGGTTAGAGGGGGGCGGAAGCCCCCTTCCGTTGCTCTGATTTGGAGCGGGGGGGCGGAGCCCCCGCCCCTCCCTTCGTTGCTCCAATTGACGCAGCGGAGGGGGGGTGGGCCGCCCTTGTTCGGGGGTTTGAGGGGGGCGGTAGCTAGCCCCCTCTACGGGGTCCGGGGCAACGCCCCAGGAAATTTTTTTTTTGGACCCTATATTAGGTTGGGCGAACCTACCTATGGTTTTCGGTCCATGGGTTTTTGGACCAATGGTTTTTCGGTCCATGGTATTGGATGCTTCGGCATGTATAAATATGTATTATAACATTGAAAGGAAAATAATGAAAAATCATGCCAGTAGTCCCGGTTTTGGGATCCAGTGGCAAATCTCTGTGTATATGTGTTTTATGTGTTATGCTCTCGCATTGTTTATTTTTCGGTGATTTAGAATTCGTATGCAGGTAATTTTTGTACGGGGTTAAAACCTACAAGTTTGAATGAGGAATTGAATCGTAAAAGGCCAAATTGATTATTTTTCGAAGGAGATCCCTTCCCTAAGTTTTTTTTTTGTTTTTTAAGTCGTTTTGAGTAAGTCAACGCGAATTTCTCACAGCCATCATAACTTGTGCAGTCAAATTGATAGCACTATGTGTTGAAAAGAAGGCCATGGCGGCGATGTTGATGGGTAAAGGTTGTTAACTACAACAAATTAACAACTACAACGTCGGAGATTCAAGCCCTACTTCTAGTGGTCTTTGGGGTTTAGTGGGCTTTGGGTCCAGATTTTGAACCAAAGCTCTGATACCATGTGTAAGAGACCTCCCCTAGGGTATGCTAACAGATCTAATTTCTTCTGAAATTAAATGCAATAAGAGGCGATAACTTACTTACTTACACAACTTTTAAACAAATAAATTTTATCATTTACATTCTAATCAGCATAAATTAAGGCGCATATTTCATTCTAATAAATTTTATAAGAGTAGTCTATTGAGGAATACCTGTACCGGCGGCTGATGGAGGTACTTTTGTCCTGTTGCTCCTGCTGAATGCTCCTCTTGATGGACCCAACTGGATTTACCTCCCATCCAACTAGGAAATAACCCATAGCCCAAGAAACCTCCACAGGTTCCTACAGTCTCCAAGAACACAACAAGCCAAAATAGTCACAACCAACACCCACAATCATAAGCAAGACCCAACATCCCCCTTTCTCCTTTCCCACTTCCCTTTCTATACCCTCCTTCCCTTCTCCATCTCAACCACCTCTCATTAGTGTCATTAACTTCTCATCCATCCTTACAGTTGACTTCTCTTCTCCCAAGTAAAGCTGGGAGTACATTTGGAAATGTGACATGAATATAAAATTGTTAATTTAATGGGAAAGGACCATGTCTTCTCCCAAGTAAATCTGAAAAGTACATTTGGGAATGTGAGATGAATATATATATTGTTAATTAAATGGAGAGGACTATGTCTTCTAACAAGTAAATGTGAGGGTACATTGGGGAATGTGAGATGTAATTACATGGAGAGGACCATGTCTTCACCCTAGTAAATGTGAGGGTACATTGGGGAATGTGAGATGTAATTACATGGAGAGGACCATGTCTTCACCCTAGTAAATGTGAGGGTACATTGGTGAATGTGAAATGAATATATATATTTATAATGAGTTGGAGAGGACCATGCCTTCTCCCAATTAAATGTGAGGGTACATTGGGGAATGTGAGATTAATACATATATTATTTGAAATAATGGAATGAGACCATATCCTACCTAATATTCAATTTGAGAAGGTAAGTGGGGAATTTGAATAATGGAAATCATGAATTTTATATTTGACCAATATTTCTCAATATTTTTAGATAATGTAAACATTAACAAATTTTTCAGGATAAGATTTAAGTGGGGCATTACATAAGACCCCTATGTAGGTCTATATAATCAAGAAACCCTTACCTCAACATCTTCATGTTTTTGGTTATGATCAATATGCATTCTTCCGAGGGAGAAGCAATTGAACTCAGATCATAAGTTTTTGAAATGCATTTTCACTACCTATCTCATTTGCATGAAGGAGTACAAACTTTGGAAATCTATGGCTGGAAATTTTTTGTACCTTAGGAATCTTATTTGTAGATATGTTAAATATCCTCCCATAATGGTGTAATTAGAAGAGGATGGAAAGAAATTACTAGTTCAATACCATCCAAGGCCAAGAAAAATGGCTTAGAAATTCAATAAGAAATTCACGATGGAACTAATGAGGTGGAAGGTTTAGAGAGCTTGCAAGAGGATGAATGAATTCCACCTCAATCTTAAAACAGGTCCACTTGGTAAAGAAGGTATCCAAACAAGTATAATTACAATCCATCTAATTTCATATGTATATTTTATTTATTTTGTAACACTGATGCATATAGAATTGTGAAACATGTAATGGAGATGGATGATATTGAATCCTAGAGATTGGATGTGGATGAGGAAATTGATGTACTTAGAAAGAGTTATAGAAGGGACTTGGTACCATAACCTTATGGATGAAGACCCATTAGATGTAAATGGGTGATACAAAATATGATCAATTTAGATGTAAATGGGTGTTCAAAGAGATGATGAATTTATATGGAAATGTTGAAAAGCACAAGGAAAATTTGATTGTGAAATGATATTACCAAATTGAGCAAACAAAGTTTGGTGAGATCTTTTACCTAGTTGCTAATTTAACATATATTAAGTTTTGATTATCTATGGAAATGTATTTTGATTTAGAGATAGAATAGATGTATGTGAAAACATCATTTCTAAATGGTGACTTAAGGAGGAGATCCATAAGACACAACAAGAGTACTACATTAACAAAGGTAAAGAGTCATTGGTTTGAAAAAAAGAAAATCTTAATAGGGTTTCAAATAATCTCCCAAGGTGTGTACCAAAAGTTTGATTCTTTTGTATTGGATTGGGATTTCTAATATCAAAATCATATCACCATGTTATTACACACATGATGGTGGTGATTTCCTTCTTATATCTCTATATTTAAGATGATATGTTATTCTATGGCAATAATGAGGATCTTATTTGTTATTTGAAGTCTCAACTTTCAACACAATTTGATATGGAGGACTTGGAGGCTGCAAAATATATCTGAGGAATGGAGATTAATAGAGATAGAGAAAATAAAAATATTTAGTTGAGCCAATGTATGAAAAGCTTATGTTATAATGTATTCACGTGGAATATTGATGATCATTGAGTGTTCTTATTTATGTGGGAACTGAGCTTTCAATTGTTTAGCATCCTATAACACCAACAAAGATGAAGGATACATATTTTTTTTCATGCTCATGCAATTAATATTTTTATGTATGCTATGGTTTATACTAAGACAAATATTTCCTAAGTAGTGGTAGTATTCAGTTGATACATGGCTAATCCTAGATGGGAAAATCGAGCTATAATAGAGAAGGTATTTTTGTATTTCAGAAGTACTTCTAAATAATTAATTTTCTGTAATAGTGATGTTTTAGTGGGCCCAAACTCAGTGGATATATAAAGAACTAAGCATATTTTATTAGATAGGAGATGTAGATAGAACAAGATCTACAAGTGGACATGTGTTTCAATTGTTTGGTGGAGCAATAATTTGGATGATAAGCATTGAGTTATGGTTTCTTTTTCCACTACAAAGGTAGAGTATATGGAAGCAACTCATGCCTCTAAGGAGGCCATTTGGCTTATGAAATTATGTTCAAAATTAGGACTAAGTTCTAAAGCTATTGCAATTCAATGTGATAGTAAAAGTGCCATTTTCCTCGCTAAGAACCTAACCTTTTATGTGAAGACAAATCATATAGATATCTACTAGCATTTCACGAGGGAGATGGTAGAGGATGGAAAGGAAATACTAGATAAGGTTGACAATTTTACCTAATGTTACTGACACATTGAAAAAAATGGCGAGTAAAAGTAAATTTTAGTGGTGCTATGACTCTATGTGCCTTATGGCCCCTGATACTTGGCTTAATGTTTGACACATTCTCCCTTATACTCTTGGAATATATATGACAAGTGGAACAATGTTGTTATAGGTGTAATGCACCTTGTAGTCTTATAGTAGAGTAGGTAATGATTATTAAGTTGTAGCAAGAAATAGACATTTAGCTATTGTAGGGAATAAATGCATATTGCTAGCTAGCAATGAATCCCAAGTGGTAGTAGTTATCCAATTAATTTTTTATGGTTTCCAACATATAGAATTAGAAAATCATAAATGGTTTATGTTTTTTCTATGCCTATTTATTGAGTGATGGAGTTGGAAGAAAACATAATGTGTGTTTTAAGTTACTATGATACTATTGAAATTTCTTTGAAATCCTTATGCTACTACTAAATTCTCTTGTTGAGAGAAATAAGATTGTACTATATTGTAACAATTTTGTTGTTGAATAGTACATGCTTTAGAGTCTGGGGTTTTCCTCTTGGAAAGGTCTTTTTGAGAAAATCATTGTCTAATAGTTATATGTTTCTATGTTGCGCATTATTAAAACTACATTTAATTAATTTTTGCACATTGTCTTCTCTCCTTGATTAACGTAGGAAGCAATTTTGCATTTTTGTTTTCATCAAGAGGTGTTGTCCTTTTATTCTTTATTTTCATATATTTGGATTCTTACATAGTTATGTTGTCCTCTTCCTCTACCTTAACCTCTACCTCTATTTGATCGTTGCTTCTTTATTTCCAGTTTCTCTTATTCTCACAAGGCCTATTGATAGGCATCCTCAACTGAAAGAAATCATATCAAATTGAATATTCATTTTAAATGTCCAACCTTACGCCATTAATTTGCTATAAACATTAAAATCATCATTTGCAAAAATAGAATCTTTAGTAACAATAAAATTCTAAATCAATAATTAAAAAAATAAATCAAACACAATCTTATATATATTAAAACAAGTTCATAGAGAAAATGTTATATGTTCCTGAAACAATCCAGAAAGCTCTTCTTCAACCTAAGAAAGATTAAGTTTACTGGGTAACTGGAACCCTTTGCTTCTTCTTAGTTCGCAAGTCAATGGTGATTGGTGTATGATATTTACTTGCCTACTTGTCATGGGCAGTTATCATATTAGTTTTAACCTTATCCGTTTCCTTCTACCCAAAAATTTCCCAGGATATTTTCTCTGGTTCTATAGTTTGTATCTTTCTTGGATCTTGTACTTTGTGAACACACTAAGTAAAAATTGCGCAAAATGGATTGTTATCAGTCTTCCCAGGTCTTCAATATGCCAAAAGATGATGAAAATTATTCATGATATGCTCTACCAGCCTAAGCAGGGTTTTCGTTTTCTAGTCTTTGAGGGTATTACATGCCTTTCGTTGGTAGGTTCTTTAGTTCTCTTATCCTTGTGATAATCGTATCTCTGTTGGATTGTAGATCCTTGTGTGCGATGAGTGTGCAGGAAATGAGTACCTGGAAAATGAATAGTAATTTAAAAATGTTGGATAGTAGATCCTCGATGAGTGTGCAGGAAATGAGTACGTGGAAAAGGAATAGTAAATTTTTTTTAAACCCTGGTTATGTAAATGTTGGTATGATTTTGGAAAAAATTGATTGAAATTTTAAAAAATTTGAGTTATAGTTGTAAAGTTGTAAGATTTGGTGAGCCAGAATTTTTTATGGTATTAGGTTTGGTATTAGGTATGGTATTAGAATTTTTTTTAAAAATTTGAGTTATAGTTGTAAAGTTGTAAGATTTGGTGAGCCAGAATTTTCTATGGTATTAGGTTTGGTTTTACATTTAAAAAGATTTAAATACTTCCTAATCGAATTTCTTACCGAAAGATTCCCCAAATTGTTCCTCTTGGACAGATCCATTTTTTTAAATGTCCATTAAATTCACAGAATTTGTAACCATTAATTTTCTTGCATATTTATTGGATGTATAATTGACTATATAATTGATATAAAATGAAAAAATATTAATTAAATACATTGAATCCGTAACCGTTAATTTTGGTAGATATACATTGCATTCACAGAATGTGAAGCTAAAGATCATAAATATTTGTTAATTTGGGTAGATATACCTTACATTCACAGATGTATTTGATTTAGGTTCTTTAATGTAAAAATACTTTGAATAACAGAATATTGCAACCTGAAGGCTGACAAAAACCAAAACGACAAAATGTTTAGTAGAGCAATAATAGGTCGTTTGGAACTCGAGTGGGAGAAAGCGACCTTTGTATAAACAAATTTGGTGTCTGGTAGGCAATGCGTGTTTTCCACTTGCCATTCCAAACAACCATTGAAAACTAATGTGTGTTGGCTGAGATAATTGTTTTATGTCCAAACGAAGATTGAAAACAAGATCGCTGGACACCCTTGGGTGGGTTAAATTTTGTATCTCATTTTGGTTTTCATGGGTCAATGCAGTGAATGATTTGCTGAAGCCGTTTGATTCCTGGTGTATTCAATGGAGATTGCATCAGTGTATGATTCTATAGTAGTGGGAGTGGGAGTGGGAGTTGTGCTGTTATCTATTTTCCTCCTCCACAACAAAAAGAAGAATAACAGATTGCCACCTGGTCCTCCTGGATGGCCCATCATTGGAAACATCCTTCAGTTCGGTGACAAACCTCATGAATCTCTCTTTGGCCTTGCACAGAAATACGGGCCTCTTATGTCTCTGAGACTGGGATGCAAATTGACAGTTGTTGTTTCATCACCATCCATGGCAAAAGAGGTGCTGAAAAACAATGACCAGACCTTTTCCAGCAGGTCTCTCAACATGGCTGCCAGGACATTTGCATACCAGGGGACTAGTCTGGTATGGAGTCCTTATGGTCCCCACTGGCGGTTGCTCAGAAGGATCTGTAACACTGAACTATTCTCACCCAAAAGGCTTGACGCCCTTCAGCATTTGAGAAGTGATGAAGTAAATAGGACCATTAGGTCTATCTTTGAGGACTCCATTGAGGGACAGAGTGTGAATCTTGGAGAGAGAGCCTTTCTGAATTCACTTAGCCTTGTGGGCAGGATGGTTTGCAGCAGAAATGTATTTCACCCGGGTTCTAAAGAGGTTGCAGAGTTTAAGGATATGGTATGGGAAGTCCTCAAGTTGACAGGAACTCCAAATTTATCAGATCTCTTCCCTTTCCTGGAGAGGTTTGATCTGCAAGGACTGAAGCAAGGAATGAAGAGATTGGCCAGGACGTTTGACAGTCTTTTTGACAGGATTATTGAGGAGCGTCTTGGAGAAGATGATGATAATGATGGGGCAACTGTTCACCATGAAGGAAAGGATTTTCTAGAAATCATGCTGGATTTAAGGAAGGGTGGCACACAATTCACTTTGGAAAACATCAAGGGAGTGCTAATGGTAAGCTGTTTGAATTAGCTTCCACTATAAAATACTTACATGCACATGGAAGCCATTATGGATTTTTAGTATTTTTAGAATTTACAATTGAGTTAAGTTTGATGTATATGGTCAACCTCACTGCATAATCACATAAGTAGAATCCTCAATCGTGCACTGTATAGCCACATAAGTATAGTTCTCAATCATTTTTAAATTTCTATTTTTTTATATATTAGATTTGTTAATGGAAAAAAGAATTTCAAATTATAAATTCATATTTTTTAAATTTTACAATACTAAAAATAATGTTAAGAATTTAATTTTAAGATCACAACTAATTAAATAATATTAAATTGGTATGTGAAATCTCTTGATGGTGTAACTCCAAACCAGTTTTATTATTATGATTAAGCCAATTCTATGATCTATAACTTGTAACCCACTTTCTATCTATAAAACCTTACACAATGTAAACTAAATATAGTGATTATGCTGGCAGGACATGTTCATTGCAGGGACGGATACAACTTCGGTAACAGTTGAATGGGCAATGGCTGAGCTTCTCGGAAAACCAACAGTAATAAGAAAGGCTCAGGCAGAGCTGGATGAAATCGTTGGTCAAGACAAAAGAATGGAAGAATCAGACATAGTAAAGCTGCCATATTTACAAGCAATAGTGAAGGAGGCCCTCAGATTGCACCCAGCAGCTCCACTGATAATTCCACGAAGAGCAGATAGCTCTTGTGAGATTGGTGAATATGTTGTCCCAGAGAACACACAGGTGTTTGTGAATATATGGGGCATTGGAAGAGATCCTAGTGTTTGGAAGGAACCTTTGGAATTCAATCCAGAAAGGTTTTTGGGGTGTAATACTAACTATAGAGGCCAAGACTTTGAGTTGATACCATTTGGTGCAGGAAGAAGGATTTGCATTGGGCTTCCTCTGGCACACAGAATGATTCATTTGGTTTTGGGATCTCTCCTTCATGCTTTCAATTGGTCCATCCTTGGGGCTACCAAGGACGATGATTTTGTAGTTGATATGTCTGAGGTGTTTGGGCTAACTCTACAAAAGAGAATACCCTTAATAGCAGTTCCCGCACCAAGACTGCCTATTAATCTTTACTAGAAAGAGGATTATATAGGGTGGATTGCCCTCTCTGCAAACTTTCCCAGAGGAACAACATAGATAAGACATTTGCAAGGTATTGATGCTAGAAAATCTACATGATACATATTTTATATTTTATATATAAAATAGGTTGTATATTTCATGTGAGAATTATAAGTATATTGTTCAAGCTATGTTTTTATATATATATATTTATTGTTTTTATTTTAATATATCAACATAGATTTATTTTAAATACAGAAGTGGATATTATTTAAATGTTTTGTATAGTTATTTAATTGTTTAATTTTTAGATTTTTAATTTTTTTTTTGGCACACATGAAAAAAATTTCAACTTTGATGAGGGATGGATAACATTACACATCATAATGAGTTTAGAATAAGCCTTTAGGCTCAAAAATCAAAAGCAAGTTTAAAAAACACTAAAAAATCTGAAGTAAGTTTCAAAGACAAATCAAAAGTAAGTTTCAAAAACATGAAAAATCAAAAGTAAGTTTCAAAAACACTAAAAAAAAAACATAATGTAAAATATCTAATATTAAAAAAATAGTTAAATTTTTTTAATATCTTATGTTATGAGTAATAAAAAATGAATAATATTATAAATAGTTGAGAGTTAAAGTTGTATAATAATAGTTTAATGTACACTTTATAATAAAAATTTCAAATTTTTTAATATATTTATTTAAAATATATGTGATGAAGTAATTAAAAATGAATAATAATTATAAATAGTTTAGAAGTTAAGTGCATATAATAGTTTAATGTACACTTTTTTTTCCTTGGAAAAAGTCGTAATTTCTATTGATGATGAGAAATTACATTCTGTAAATGCCTTAGCATATGCATATTGAAGCTGGTTGCCTCACCGAAACTGTTTGTCATAACAACAAAAACAAAAATTTTTACTGCATTCTCCACACACGGAGATCATGAAGGTCTCAAGACTACTATAACCGACAAGAACAACAACAGAACCAAAAAAAACTGAATTCTCCACGCAGGGAGATCATGAAGGTCTCAAAAATATAATATCACTGAAACAGTCCTTGCTGAAAGTCTGTCAAAATAGTCTCTTGAAGAGAGTTCATAAACCCATATGTACTGAAGTATGAACAACATATGAAAAACTGGAAATAAAACCAAAAATATAACCAGATATATAAAAACAGAGTGCTTATGTCTCTTGGTGCAAGTGTAGATCTATGAACGGTCTGTGATAAAACTGGTGGAAGGTTCCATCAATTTCTTCCTGTATCAACCAGTGTTCTTTCTGTCGGCGCGCTGCCTTCTTTGATAGGAAGTCTGCCCCTGTGTTGTACTCCCTGTAAATGTGATGACATACAAAGTTATCAAAGGATGCTATGAGTCTCTGAGCCTCATCCAAAATGTGCCTCAAAGAGAAAGCAGAGCAATGAGATGTTCTGTTTAGCCAGTTGCAAACAAGTTTGGAGTCCCCGAACAGTTGGAGATGAGTGTAATGTTTTTCAAGTGCAAAGTGGAGGAGATGTTTGGCAGCGGCTAACTCAGCATAGTTTTTAGTGCCTCTTCCCAGGTTCATTTGGATTTTGAAACAGTGGGATTCCCTCAGGTAGAGAA
>APFE030704811.1:7060-58066 GCA_000404065.3 Pinus taeda | reverse complement strand
CAAAGGAGCAAATAAAGGCTGTATACAAGGATAGAGTGGCAAAGTATGGGCCCATTTGGGCAATCATTGATGAGAGATGGAACAATCAACTCCATCGCCCTATACATGCAGCTAGGTATTTTTTGAACCCACAGTATCATTATAAAGCTAAGGAGTCAGGAGCTTTGAGGGGGGAGGTCAGAGATGGACTGATTGATTGCATTGATCGCATGATCCCATTGGAGTCTGATCAGCTGGAGATACACTGACAGGTCACAACCTTCAGCAATGCATCAAGTACCTTTGGGAAGAACCTAGCAAAGATTGCAAGAGAAGCAGATGAGCTAGGTAAACAAAAATTTCAATTTTCAATTTCTTAATAGTTTTACTTTTTTCTTTAAAGTTTGTTAAATTGTTTATAATTTGAAAGTTAGATATAATTTGTAATTTTGTTGAGCTAACTCATTACACTCCTATATTTTTTGCAGCACAATGGTGGGAGGACTTTGGTGGCCATTGTCCTGAATTGCAAAGGTTTGCAATTCGTATTTTGAGTCAAATTTGCAGTGCATCTGGGTGTGAGAGCAATTGGTTTGTATTTGAGAGGATTCACACAAAGAAGAGAAACCATTTGGATCAAAAACAATTAAATGATCTAGTTTGTCCAATACAACCTTCGGCTCAGACGAAACCATTTGTTGAACAAAAGACCTAATTCAGATCCCATTGTGTTGGAAGACATTGATCCAACATTAGATTGGGTAGTGGAGAGTCGTCCAGCAGAGTTTGATCCTGATGAGGATCTTGATTTAGATTTAGATATCGAGACATCAGTTGAACTTGAACATGTTGTTCAGTTGAATGCAGATCCCAATCCACCAGCCTCAGTCTCACAGCCAGCAAGGACTCCAGTTGTAGGTGCTTCCTCTGCTCAGCCACGACAGAAGTGCAGCTGCATATCTACTCTATCTCAGTTTGCATTTGTTGCAGTTGCACAACCTGCTAGTGGTACCACTTCTACAGTTGCAGTTGGAGATGATGATGTTGAGGAGGAGCCATGGGGCCCCTTGTCTGACTCTAATGATCACGATCCAGAGATTGATCGACATGAACTTGGCTCCTCTGGCAGTAGCTACTAGCTAGTAGTACTAGTACTGGAGTCTGGTCACCATCACAGTTTACTTTTGTTGTAGAGGCCATTTCTAGCCTCCTTAGTTATGTGTTTTTTGTTTTGAGTCTTTGATCATGTATGACAGTTGACTATGTATTGCCATTGGGTACCATTTTGATATAATGGATTGGTTCATGAACCTACTTTGATCATATGTTGTCTGCCATCTATATTATAATGCTGTGTGTTTGGAAACATGAATGAAAATCTTTAAAATTATGTTTAAAATCTTTAAAATTATGTTCTTTTATAAAATAAATAAATATTTAATGTATTTTTTACAATGACCGAGTCATTGAAATCGAGCCGGCCGAGTCATTACCGTTTTGGAGTCGGAGTCGGAGTCGATCCTCGGCCGAGTCGGAGTCGGAGTCAGAGTTTTAAAACTATGGGATGGATAGTGGCCCATCTTGCGACAACTGAAACATTTCACCTTCGAAATGTCCTTCTGCTTTTGTTGTCCCTTCGCTGCTAGAGCTATGTTTTCCTCCTCCTCTTTCGTCTTTGTGCCACTCCCACTGCTGCCATTGAGGTTGACCTTCACTAGGTCCCTCCTTAACTCCTCCTATTGAAGAGGTGCCCACATCTCCTCCCATGAAGATAGTTTTTCCCTTCCCAATATGCTTTGGACGAAAACTTGCCATTCATCCGAGACTCCATTAAGGGTTATCCTCACTATCACAGTTGGGTGAGGAGTGGACCCTACTGTAGCAAGCTGGTCTCTAGTGTCCTGAAGACGTTGAAGATAGAGGTCCACCCCTTCTCCTTTCTGCATCAAGGTCCACTGCAACTTCTGCTATTCGGAAGAGCCTTCATACAGGGACAACAAGGTTCCCACATTTCTCGGGCTGTATCCTTGCCCTGCAAATGTGAGACTACATGATCTTGAACTCCATCGAGAATGAGCCTCTTTGCCTTCCCCTGCTCGGCCTTGTACTTCTTCTTTTGATCGTTGTCAGCAGGAACAACTACAACACAATTGATGTAGGCCACTAGATCATATTCCTCCAGAACAACTAAGATTCTAGTCTTCCATATGACCTAGTTTGAAGCACCTTACAACCCGTCCTGATCTCTGAGCCCATGCGATGCCATCTCACCCAACTGTCGAACTGACTCCTCTAGTCATTGCTTAGCACTGCACAACTACTTAGCAAGTGAGAAATTTGAACTTTCTGGCAGAAAGTTCTCTAAGGAGAAAATTCCCCTTTATGTGTCTTTGCTCTTTTTTGGCGGATTTCTGCCTTGCAGAAACTGCGTACTTCAAAAACTGTGCTGAGGCTCTACATCACTCCCTCTGTTTAGCAAGCTCATGAATAAGAAATCGTACCTCTCTGTCGAATCTCTCAAAGAGAGATTTCCTCGGAATCTCTGCTTCCCAATAAGGATTGTGCAATCCCTTCAAGGGGATTCGAATTGCTGCCAAATGTAGCTTTCGGCCTCATTGCTCAGCACTAGATTTGCTCTTCCTGTTTCAAAGCCTGGCTCTGATACCATGTGAAAATTCCTACACTCGAAGGAACCCCTATTGTAGCAAATATGAATCTACTTCACCTACTTGATTTTTAATATACATTAACCAAGTTATTCTTCTGAATACTGAAGCAAATTACTTCTGCAGCCTACACTAATTAAATATTAGATCTCATGAAACAAAAAATAGAGCAAAGGACAAGATACATAGGACACACTTATTTTTGAACATAATAGTCCCCGAAAAACCTTGATGCAGGAAAATTGGTGCAGCAGCTCCAAGGGTTTATTATTATGCAGGAGAAATCTTTGAATACAAATCTAGGATGCTCATCTAGCAATCCTTTACAGATAAAACACTGGCAGAAAATCTGAGTGAGTTTTACCTCACTTCACCTGGCAGAATTCCCGCTGATTCGGCACAAGACTGGCTAACTCTGACTATTTCTGCGTTGGCTCTGCGTCAACCTTGCATCAACTTTCTAGACAGTTTCAACAATTCCCTACAGTTCCGGCAGTTTCGGATGTTCAGACAGTTCTGGATTCTGCGTGATAGACAACTTTTCTGTGTCAACTCTCTTGGCTACTGCACTGCCTCTGCGTCAGCTCTCCCATCTGTTTTGATAGTTCCAGCAGTTCTCGGCAATTTCGGCTGTTCCGACAGTTCTAGATTCTGCGTGACAGGCAACTTTTCTACGTCATCTCTCCCGTCTACTGCGCTGCTTCTCTGCGAATTCTTTCTGCTTCTTTGTCAGTATTCTCTAGAAAGTGCTTCTTCCGGATTCTCTCTGCCCCTTAGCTGCAAAATTTCCCCAATTGATTTTCCTCTTGAGAACTTCTCACCTCAGAAAATCGATTTCCTCAATCTCTTTGTGTATTTCCAAATGAACCCCAAGCCTCCATTTTATACTTTTCATGTTGATTATTAAACTGTCGAGATAAAGTCTCTAATCAACGGCTAAGATTAGAATATGACTTTATCTGTCTTCTAGATCATTCTCACCCACATTTTGATTAATACCCATTAATATTTTAATCTCCTTAAGTTTAGACTTAGGAAACCCATTAAAAATATTAAATATATTAATAAAATACAATCTGGGTGGAATTTCACAAAACGGTTTTTAGGTTCTTTAGAACTCTTGTGCCTTAACCTCTCCACCAATTTTCAAGGTTAGAGCACTTCCGATGCTACCAAAAACTAACACTCCCTCTTAGCAAGGAAAGTGCTCTTAGCAACAATGTCCACCTGCATGGTGCTCTGTTTCTGAAGCACCTCCTTTCTGCACTGTTGCTGTTGAATTTTCTAAGACTGTTCGTTAGAAAATTAATCTGTATTATGTTGGTTTATTTCTTCTACTTGTTAAATTCAAACAAGTTATTTAAGACATATAAATAAGAAAATAAACACAATACAATCTCTACATCTATAGATCATCAATTGAAAGAAAAAACACACAAGTGACATCGTTATTTTTGGACAAATGTCCCTTGAAAAACCCAATGCAGGAAAACCGGTGCAGCTATTCTGAGGGTTTATTATTATGCAGTATTTCTTTGAGTACAATTGGGTGCCTAACCGGCTCACCCAACAGAGAAAAATACACGCCAACAATATCTCTCTATTCGAAAACAGGTATTCAAAAAACATGTCCCACGAAACTCTGTCTGGCACAACTGAAGCTCAGCGTTGGCCCTTCTGGCCTCTGTGTCAGCCTCCTGCTGACCCGCGTCAGCCCTAGGATCGTTTGTGTCAGCCCTCTAAGGCACTACACAGCATCTGGGACTCTTTGTGTCACTCCAGCAGCCTTTGCGTGGATGACGCAGTCCCTCTGGCCTCTGCGTCGTCTCTGCTGGGCTTTGCATAGCCTGAATTGACTACTGCTCTCGCTCTCCCTGCTTCTGCGCTGGTCTCTCAATACTGTCTCTACCTCTCTGTCCAGTACTCACTGCCCCTCACTGCTGATCACTAATTCACTTTTGCTTAGCAACCCCACTGTAGCAAAATGAATGACTCATCACTCTGGTGTATTCTCCCACTGACCTTTAAGCCTCTTTTAGACTTTTCTCGTTGGTCCTTCAATGGCCAAGAATAAATCTCTAATCAACGGCTAAGATTAGATTTGGCTTGATCCATGACTTTTGGAACCTTCTAACCCAATTTTATATTAATACCCATTAATATTTTATTTTTCCTAAGTTTAGACTTAGGAACTCCATTAAAAATATTAAATATTTTAATATCTCCCAAACCGGGTACAATCTATCCAAACCATTTATGGGTCTTGGAGATCTTATGTGCTTTAGCCTGTCCACCAATTTTCATGGTTAGAGCACATCCGATGCTACCCCAAATCAACACTCCCTGTTAGCTAGGACTGTGTTCTAGTAATACTCCACATTGAGCATCACCCTGATTATCCAGCATCAGTACCTGTGTTGATGCTAGGCCTCCTCGCCCAACATCCTTTGCACTATTTCACCCTATACTGCTGCCCATGGCCCTGCCACTGCCACTACTGCATTCGTACAACAACGCCCTCTGCATTCGTGCTGTTTTTGTTCCATCCTCCCAACACTGCATCTGCACTGCATTCCTTCTCATCATGCTGCATCGTGCTACTACATACTGTTATTGCACTGCAACTCATTTACTGAGAATTAAGTAACTGATCCACCCAACTTCTGACATCTCTGTCAGGTTAGAAACACTCCCGATACTGAAGCTCTCTCTCTGCCACTAACAAGTGCTCCCTTTACTAACCTATGTGCTACTACAACAACTCCCTGCATCTCGCATCGTTGCATACCTCTCTGTGCCATCCTGCACTAGTGCAACACTCCCGTACCTCTCGCACTGTTGCAGCCTGCTAGCCTTGCGCTGCCCAGGGACTCTTGCACTGTAGCACCCTCTGCTGCTTCATCTGCATCCGTCTCTACCTACATCCACCAGTCTTGCTACTCCTCTTCGGGGCTCCCGTAGCAAGGTATAATCCAAGAGGTTGGGTACCTCAAGGATCCTCCCCCTCATTGCCTGTAGTCCTTTTGACTACAGCTCGATGTCTCCCCACTTTTTCTCAAGTGGCACATGAGCACTTATGGCACAATCGTCATCCTCCTCAACTTCTTTCTTCGCCTTCGCTGGCGCTGTCTTCGAGTTAGAATCCTCTCCCTTCTTCTTTTTTTTCGGACATTGATTCGCATAATGACCCAGTTCCCCACAGTGGAAGCACTTGACCTTGGAGAGGTCCTTTTCTTCCTCTTCTCTTGCTTTCTCGCAGATGCCAGAGCTGCATCCTCTTCCTCTTCCTTCTTGATTCAAATTCCTTTGCTACTACTTCCCGTCTTGGTCAGCCATTTGATCTCTTCTTGATGAAGAGCCGCCCATAGTTCTACCCAATCTGGAAGACTCTCCCTGCCCAGTATGCTCTGGACAAATTTCTCCCAATCCTCGAAGACTGCGTTAAGTGTGGTCCTCACCATCAACTCCTGATCCGGCGTGGCCCCTATGGAAGTCAGTTGGTCACGGATCTCTTTCAACTGACTGAGAAAGACATCTATCTGCTTTCCCTTCTGCATCTGGTATGAGCTTAGCTGATTCTCCAAGAGCATCTTCCTCTGCACGGAAGTATGCTGGTACAATGTCTTCAAAGTGTCCCACATCTCCTTTGTCGTTTCCTTCTCGGCAATATGTGGGACTACATGATCCTTAACCCCATCAAGGATGATACACTCTGCCTTAGCCATTTCCTCCTTGTACCTTTGATTAGCTACCTGGTCAACTGGGATAGCCATCACTCTCAAGGCGAAGCCCTTGATACGATGTCTATCTAGAATGGACAAGATCCTGGCCTTCGAAACCACAAAGTTGGACGCTTCATCCAGCCCGTCTTGATATCTTAGCCCATTCACTACCATCTCGTTGCTCTCTTGTTGACTCCTTCGAGTCTCCCTACTTCCAGCCTGGAAGTTCTCGGTTCGACTCCTGCTGAGTCTCTCTACTTCCCGCTTGGAAGTTCTCGGTTCAACTCTTGCTGAGTCTCTCTACTTCCCGTTTGGAAGTTCTCTTCTGGACTCCCTCTCAGTCCTGATTTCCCTCTTGGAAATCCTTTTGCCAACTGTCAAGTTGCCACTCTCTAATCATCTATGCAACTACAACATTGATCCAGATTCCTTAGCTAGAAATCCGCCTCGGCAGCAACTTCCTCTACCTTGGTCTTGCCCTATTAGGTACTATTCTAACCACAGTACCCCACCAGCTTGTCTCCCGCAAACTGCCCATAGCTTCCTTCACCCCAACAACTGAAGGATTGAGCCTCTTCGCTCTATGCAATCCCAGCACCGGCAAAACAACTCCCTCAGCCAACTGCGTCAACCCTGTTGGTCTCTACGTGACTCTGCGTGCGCCTCTCTCTGCCCTCCTCAACCTCTGCGCTAGCCTCTCTCTGGCCCGGACTGATGACACAATCCCTCTGCGTCAACCCTTCCTTTGTTGCTTCTGCAAGGATCAACTGCGGTCACTTGGGACAATTGATTCTACTACAAAATGCTCTGCTTAGCTGATGCCTTCAGCTCTCCTGTGATTTGCAACCACAATCTGATACCATGTTGAATTTTCTAAGTCTATCTGTTAAAAAATTAATTTGTATTCTGCTAGTTTATTTCTTCTACTTGTTAAATTCGAACAAGTTATTTAAGACATATAAATAACGAAATAAACACAATACAGTCTCAACATCTACAGATCATCAGCTGAAAGAAAACAAACACATAAGTGACATGGTTATTTTTGGACAAATGTTCCCGGAAAAACCCAGTGCGGGAAAATCGGTGCAACGATTCTGAGGGTTTATTATTATGCAATATTTCCTTTAGTACAACTGGGTGCCTAACCGGCTCACCTGACAAAGAAAAATACACGGCAGCAATACCTCTCTATTCGGAAACATGTATTCAGAAAACCTGTCACACGAAACCCTCTCTGGCACAACTGAAGCTCAGTGTTGGCCCTTCTGGCCTCTGTATCATCCCCAGGACCCTCTGTGTTAGCCCTCTGAGGCACTACGCAGCCTCTGGGACCCTCTGCATCACTCCAATAGCCTTTGCGTGGATGACGCAGTCAGTTTGGCCTCTGCGTTATCTCTGTTGGGCTTTGCGTGGCCTGAATTGATTGCTGCTCTCGCTCTCCCTGCTTCTGCGCTGGTCTCTCATTACTGTCCCTGCCTCTCTGTCCAGTACTCACTGCCCCTCGCTGTTGATCACTGATTCACTTTTGCTTAGCAACCCCGCTCTAGCAGAATGAACGATTGATCACTCTAGTGTATTCTCCAATTGACCCTCAAGTCTCTTCTTATACTTTTCTTGTTGGTCCTTCAACGGCCGAGATTAAATCTCTAATCAATGGATAAGATTAGATTTGGCTTGATCCATGACTTTTGGAACCTTCTAACCCAATTTTATTTTAATACCCATTAATATTTTATCTTTCCTAAGTTTAGACTTAGGAACTCCATTAAAAATATTAATTATTTTAATATCTCCCAAACTGAGTACAATCTGTCCAAACCATTATTGGGTCTTGGAGATCTTATGTGCTTTAGCCTTTCTACCAATTTTCATGGCTAAAGCACATGTGATGCTACCCCAAATCAACAGATGCTATCACCAACACTGTGCTGCTACTATTGTACTATTGCCCATGACACTGTCACTGCCACTACTACATCTGTACTACAACTCCCTCTCAAACACTGCATCTACTATGCTGCTAGCACTGCCACTACTAACGCTGCATCTTTACTGCAACTCAATTGCTAAGAGAAGCAACTGAGAGACATCCAAAATTAGCTGAACTTAACTGTGTTCAGCGTAATACAATGAATGTTGGAATCTGACTGCTGTTGACCCTCTGAATCTTATGCGCTGTTGCTGACCTCTGCACTGTGCCATCTGCACTGCTCCCAACCTTGCTCTGCGCTGATTAGTTTTTGGTTCCAAGCCCCTACATTTATCCTCCAAACACTCCACTACCTCATCTGACACTAAGACCATCTCGCTACTGCTAAATCTTGGGCTCCCGTAGCAGGGAATTGATCCAAGGGGTGGACTTTTCAAGGATCCTGAACACATGTAGTCCTCCCGACTACAGCTCAATATCGCCCCATCTCCCTCCTAAAGATGGTAGGCACTCGTGGCAAACTCATCCTTGTCAATCTTTGTTGAAGAAGCCTTAGGATCATGTTTCTCATCCTTATCTTTTTTCTTCAAAGGACATTGGGATGCATAGTGGCTCATCTCACCATAACTGAAACATTTCACCTTCGAAATGTCCTTTTGCTTCGGCTTCTGCTATCCTTTCGATGTTAGAGTTACGTTTTCCTCCTCCTCCTTCGTCTTTGTGCCACTTCCACTGCTGCCATTGAGGTTGACCTTCACTATGTCCCTCCTTAACTCTTGTTGAAGAGTCGCCCACATCTCCTCCCATGAAGGTAGTTTTTCCCTGCCCAATATGCTTTGGACAAAATCTTTCCATTCATTCGAGAATCCATTCAGGTTATCCTCACCAATATGGTTGGTTGAGCACTGGAACCCACTACAGCAAGTTGGTCTCTAGTGTCCTGAAGACGTTGAAGATAGAGGTTCACCCATTCTCCTTTCTGCATCAAGGTCCACTGCAACTTCTACTCTAAATACATCTTCTGTTGTTCGGAAGAGCCTTCATACAGGGACGACAAGGCTTTCCACATTTCTCAGGCTGTATCCTTGCCTTGCAAATGTGAGACCACATGATCTCGAACTCCGTTGAGAATGAGCCTTGTTGTGGACAGCATGTCTAGGCACCGCGACAACAGCTCAGATCCGAGGCTGTTAGCTTGATCCCCAATCTCTTCGTTTAAGCTGTCTTCCTACAACAGGCTAAGGGGGGTAGACCCTATGGAAAGATGGAATGGAGAAGAACTAGTTGGGAACCAACCAGTTCGAGAGACGTAGTGAAGCGATCAAGTACTTGATTAAGATTTAGCAAGACTTATAGGATTTGATCATATTTTAAACGATTGATACCAGTGCCTTATGGAGTCAATGATCTTGCTAGGGAAATTAAGACCAAGTAATTGATTAGCAACTGCAACTTAGATGAATGACTATCTTATATGAAATGTAGATCCTAAAGCTAATGTGAGATGCAAGAATGTTGGTTAATTTTAGTTAAATGCCTACTTAAATGTGAATCCTTCAATCCTTTCTGTGTTGAGTCTGATTTCGTAGTAATTGGCAGAGAGAAAATAAGGCAAAACACACTAAGGTGTGATTAACGATATTTCTTCTGAAAACCTAACATACTCGGTGCCTCTGGTGCTATAGAGAGTTGTTGCTAAGACGATTGTAAGGTCACTTTTTTAAGTACTATTAAAAGCAGACTTCTCAAGCAAAGATGAATGGATACATATCTCTCTATCGACCAAGCTTATGCTTGGAAATAAATTTTATTTATGCAAAGCTAAATTATATACCAAATGATGGGATGAAATTAGACTCGAGGATTTGAAACACTTGTGTTGCAAAAGCCCTTAATCACCAAAATAAAATGCTCACTTTATTGGATGAAGACTTAAAAATAAGCCCTTGAAAATATTACAATTAAACCACAAGATTATTTCAATTCTTTTTTGATACAATTATAGTTCAAAGAGAACAAAAGCTTCTTTGTAATCAATGTCAACAAATGCTCAAAAATTATTCAGTTTATGAAACAAAAGATATACATTTTATTCCCGGATGCGGGTGACAGATAGCCATTTATGGGCAAGGACGGCGGCATTCAAAGCCAAGTGGCCGTCGCCTCAAGACACCTGGGCCGAAGGCTTCCAAAGCCGTCCGGCCAGCCTTAATTGCGGCTCCTCCATCGCAGATGACGGTTTAATAGGCAGAGGGTCTGGTTCGATGCTTCGAGAGGTTCATCTTGCAGTCGGGCGAAGCTCTGGTTCTCTGCAACCAGGCTTCATCCTGAGCGTATCAGTCAAATTCTGTTGTGGCCTGGTCGATTTGTGGGATAATGTGAGCCAGAGATCTCCTCTCACAGCGTCCCTGAATGCTCTGGCTCCCAGCTTCGTTTGCAGGGTCTGGTTGGCGTGTTCCGCCTGGTTAGTTGGTCGGGCCTGGTTTGTTTTCCGTCCTGGCACAATCCATTTGCTGGCCCGAACTCAATATTGGTTGAATTTTAGTGCTAATTCTCTTTCGAGGCTACCCCAGTGCAATTTTGTTGAAGCAGTGTGTGCAATATGCCGAGAGAACGACAGAGGGGCGCCTGCAGAAGGGGGGGTCCGAGAGGCAGAGCCAGATCTTTGGCCTCTGAACCTCATTCCTCAGAATCCTCAGATGGCAATTGCCCGCCACGGGCCTCAGAGCGAGGAAGAGGGCGCGGCAGAGGGCGGTCTTTGGCATGCCCGTTCGGAGGACATTCATCCACTCGGTTCAGGCACACCTGCATTCTGGATAACGCCGTTTATTTCGTCTCGGTGCGCATTGAAAAATGCGAGCACCATGATTGGCCGGGCGTCCCAGCAGCTCCTCGTCCACCATCGCCTGCTCGGGAGCAGCAATCTCAACCTGTGGAGGCCGAGGGTGAAATGGCGAGGGACAATGCAGGCCCAAGCGGTGGAGGCAATGCATCTCATTCTGACTCCAGCGCTTCAGAATTCCCTGGCTGCCCGGTGGTGGAGGAACCAGATGGCAAATTCATCCCGCCTTCAGTGGAGGCGACACCCAGCCCTTACTCCTAAGCTTGCCGCGTGGACATTCGGGGGCATGACAACGGGTCGATGGTATGAGTCAGTGTTGTACATGTCCTATTCTGCTTCCGAGTCTGTTATGTTTCTTTCTGTCCTGGCTTCTAGCCTTTGAGTCTGTAATGGTTATGTCAAATAGCGTCTGTAATGGTTCTGTTGTTCTATTATTTCAGTGAAATTATGCATATGAACAGAGTCTGTAAACTCCTCCTCTGGGATAGCAGGGCGAGGATGGGTCAACTTTTTGCTTTTTTGAACACTGTTATAGCTCTAGTCTGAGGTCCACGAATAGCTCGTCGAGCCTAGGTTCAGTTTCAATGTCATCTTGTCTAGGTTGCCGACCCATGGCGGCAAATGTAACCCACTGTACTCTTTTTGTATCATAATAGAATTAGTCCAATTTACACAAAAAAAACAAAAAAAAAAAGATATACATTTTATCACAATTTCATGACAGAGTACTTAATTTTCAGAAATTAGTTTTAGGACAGTAGTAAGAAAAACTTTATGACAGCAACAATAGACAATGAAAACAGTAAACTATCAATGATATCTTTATGCCAAAAATTTGCCGAAATTTTTCTAAACTTGTCTACATGAATTATAAAAAAATTTCAGCCTGTTATGATGTAATTTCCATAATTATATCAGAGCTGATATACTTATTACATTGAGCAATTAAAACATGAAATAAGTCTAATGATGAATGCCCAACTCAAGAAATTAATTCCTTAATGTATTAGACAACTTAGGCACTGATTTTAGGTTAATCCACATGAAATTTTGCCACTGTTATATTTCAGACTTAAAAAACAAAATTATTCAGAGATAACAATCACCCAAATTGTGATCTAGGCCAAATTTTTGATACACATCAAACATAAATGACTTATTAACGTATTTAGCATTTTTTTTAGTTAATTTTAAACCACTTAGATGTGTTTTTCACCACTATTAGAAAGGTATATGACTGCTGTAGCAAACAATGAGAAAAAATATGGTTTAAAAATCAAACCCTTAGGCCCTAGGCCTTGAAGATCATTTGTCCAAGTTGCCAATAAAATTTCAATACTTGAAACACAAATTTTATGCAAAACCCACTAATGATCAGTTTCAGAAAATTAAATATTCAGATCAGAAATGGAGCAAGGGGAATCTAGGGCCAATGAGAGCTAGTGCTAGACCCAATAAAACTAGTGTTGGGCTAGGAGAAGGCAGATTTGGGCTAGGAGCCCCAAAACATGAAACCCTTGTTCTGGAAAAATTATTTTGCTTTAGATTTTCAGATTTATCGCAAAATCTTTAATGGCTGGCCCTACAAAAATATTTGAGACAAGATATTGCCCTCCAAGGCCTAGAACTATCTCAAAACCCCTAGATCTGCTTGAAAAAATCTAAGATCTGAAGATTTACTTCGCTGATTTCCCGAATCTATTCCTGCAAAAAATTTTTGAACCTAGATTTTGCCCTCTAGGGTCTAGATCTAGCTCAGATTAGAAGATTTTCTTGGCTGATTTCTCAGATCTATTCCTGCACACAATCTTTGAGCCCAGATTTTGCCCTCCAGGGTCTAGATCTAGCTCAGATATGAAGATTTTTTTGGTTGATTTCTCAAATCTATTCTTGCACAAGTGAAAAGAGAAAAACCCAATACCCAATATGTATAAAAATAGAGAAAATCCCCAAAACCCAAGTGTTAAAATTCAAAATTATGTTACAATATTTCAGATCTACACAAGTAAATAACAGATCTATACAAATAATTTACAAATCTATACAAGTAAATAACATATCTATACAAATAATTTATAGATTTGAGGAGTATGAGTCCAACTCCGCTCTCAGATCTGATAATCTAAAGCTCTTAATAGTCAAATCTATCAAAATTTCTACAAAATATTTAAAAGATTTTGAAATTTTAGGGAGGTATTAGCTCAAAAACACCTTGCAGATAAAAAGATTATCGTTAGATAAATCCTGATGCTTATATGAAGTAGGCTCTTTAAAAAATATGTGTTGAGAGTTGGCTGGTCCAACCGAAGACTATTCTCAAACACTCAATGAGAACCTGAGAGATCTTTTGCAAACACTAGATCAACCATCAAATCAAATAGAGAAATAGAACAACAATATAATTTTGAAGAAATAGAGGTACTTGCTACTTCAATCAAAATTAAAAATGTTACCCTAGATCCAACAAACTGAATAAGATACATGTATTCAAATTATTCTAAGAAAGCTATTGACTGACAATTTTCACATAATATTAAGCAGAAACTAAAACAACGTTACCATAAATTCATGAAGAGGAACACTACAGCACGTTGAAATCCCAAAAACTTTTGCTTTAATTCAAAAAAGTATACAAGAGAGCTTGAGAGCTTAGTACATGATTCAAAGATCGGATCAATTGACTGCCAAATGACTTCCTATTTAAAGATAAATCCTTCAACGGCTAGTTCGAGTGATTCTCGTTAAAGCAATCTCGACCGTTGATGAGGACCAAAATTTCTTTTAATCTCATCTGTCGAAGGCTTAAAATTTAGCAAAATAATTAATTTACCTTAGTCTTGGGACCTTTTAAAATTTGAATTTTAAGGACCAACGAATTTTGCCTTTGGAGAATTTAAATTTACCAAGGACCTAGAATCAATTAAATTTTTGGCTTAGGATTTTAATTAATTTTTTTGCCAAAGAATTTAATTAATTAACAGATGAGGGGATAAACTATTTTTTCCAACTCTCAAGACACTTTACGTCATAATTTTCATATTTTTTACATCTCAAGGGGAAAAACCCATTTGTAAAAGACCCTCACAGACTACCCATTTCCGTGACACAAATATAATCCAACAGACCAAACAATTTGTAATAAAATAACCTAACCAAATAGTGAAGATTATTCCCAAATCACTTTTATATAAACTCGACCTAGAACACTAGGACTTGCCTAAGATCCCAGTGACAAAATCCATTCCAGATTTGGGGTAAGGCTGAAGGAAAACTCTGTCGACTATTCAGGAATGGATCGGTGAGACAAAAAACCTCCCGGAATGTAGATCATCACCATAAAAGTAGGTTTACCTAGGCAATTACATACACGACACGGATCTGCTGAGATTATTTACATTATACACATGCAGAATGGGTTTAAATTATAACATGATAAGCAGGCTGATCATGATAATTGAACGACACAAACACATCGATAAGGCGCTATCTCTTTTGCGAAACAAAGGGGGTGTACTGCTATGGGTCATTGACACGTAGTGGTCAACATCTGGCTCTACCTGGGGACACGTTGCTGCAATGGAGGAATGTGAGAATCCAGAATCTGCATCCACGCAACACAATATAAAATAAGTAGCGTCCACCCAAAAAATCATCATATAACATTAAGCACATGAAATATATAAGTTCTTCATTTATTAACTATCCTAATAACCTGAAAAACACAAATTTAACTACAAAATGAAATACTGAAATAACAGGGTATAAGGCTAGAAATACAATACAAAGATGCCCCATGGCATCAGATGTGTTCAATATAGTGCATCTGAGTATTTGCCTGCTTTCAGACAAATTTGTTGGCTGTTTCTCAGATATGCCTTGTCCAATCCTGCATACAGTAGGACTTTTTCCTATCCGAAAATCAAGCTGATCGCAACCATTTGATGCATCAAACCGTTTTCGCATTCTCTTTCTCTTACGCTTTTTCTTTATGGCAGGTTGTATTACTGATGATGTGGAACATTCTTCTTCAAAACTCTCAGATGAAGTATGTAAGATATGCATGACATGTCTTTCTTCATTCTACATCTGCTCTGTCAAGAATGATGGAATCAGTCTCACAGGTGTCATGAGTTATAACTTTATCTTTTATGATCGGTGGATCAAACATGCAAGCATAAACTTGATTCTTATTAATTTCCATTTTATCAGAGTCACCTTCAATTAACCACTTTTCACTGGAACAAATGACCTCATAATAAGATGGAGCTTGCTGCAGCAGATAGGGAGGCTTATGATATGTTGATGTTTCCTTGTTTCTTTCATGTCTGACTGATTCTGAAGTTTTTGTACCTGTATTGTTATGGCATCCATCTTGGTAGAGTGTTCAACCTTCATAGCAATGACTTCCTTGGGATGATTTTCTTCCATGGTCAATAACTTATTCTGAAGACATATCTGACCAACTTCCATATTTTTTATTACTGTGTTATTATCTACTTTTTTTATCATCAAGCAATGTTGCATAGAGTTTATCTCTCTCTCATGATTTGCTTGTATGATAGCTAAATGATTATTATAATCGAATCTCATGATGGTCATTTCTTCATCCATAGTTGACAATCTGTTCTGAATCAAACTTATTTCTTCTTGATAACTTGTTTCCATGGTAGTCACGTGATTTGGATGATTAAATCCCATGATTGTCATATTCCTCTAGGGCTAATAACTTGCTTTGCATATAATTAATTTCCCTGTCATGATTAGCTTTCATGGTTTCCATTTCCTTAGCATGTTGACTTTGCATGTCGGTCCTCATATTCTCCATATTCTGAGCACACTTTTCTACTACGGTGGCTACATGATCAGAGTGTTTAATTTTCATGGTTTCCATCTCCTCATCACGTTTTTTCAGTTGAGTGTACAAAGTTCTCATATCCTTGACGTAATCAGTTATAATTTTTTCTTGATTAAGCTCCATATTTTTTACTAGTTGTGTTTGACTGAATTGCATGTCTCTAACCAACTGCTTTTATTTTTCTATAAGATGCTTATCATTCTCCCTTTCACTGTCAACACTGTTTTGATAACTTGTTCCTGCTTTTCCACTATCATGGATTCGTCTTGCAATGGTACAAGTGGATGGCACATTCTCATATGGAGAATTGTCTTGAAATATTTCATTGATAGTTAGACCCTTTACAAGATCACTTTCATCATGTTGCATAATGTTAGGGGCACAAGGCGAGCTACCTTGATCACCATATCTATCCTTAAAAGCATTGATGATGTCTTGTAAAGAAGCGAAATAATCTTAAGGACAATTATGAAACCAATTCAAAGCATCACCCTCTAAAGAAAAGGCAAATAGATGCATTTTGACATCTTCATGTTTATATTGGGGAGAACTACAATATTTGATTATTGTATGAGTAAACCTGCATAGATGCTTTCTAACAGTGACTGAATCACCATCCGAGAACAAAGGCAATTTATGAAGGGCCTCTTCCGGCATATCATGGAGAAAATCAGTAAAATGACACGGGGTAAACGAATGATCCATGATGACTTGCTTGAAGGGATAAGGAGGGACCAAATGGATGCTAGAGAGAGACCCTTGCTCAAGAAAATCATGAGATCCACAAGAAGCAAGCTTCTAGTAGAAATTCTTGTGAGAAATGAAAGAAGTGGAGTCGCCACTTGAACATGAATCTAGCACTAGGATCCATAGAGCAAAAACCACTGGATATAAGGGAGGGCTTCTTGTCTGAGAAATAATGGATGAATAAGTAGAGTCGCCACCCAAACAAGAAACGAACTAAAATGTCCAGGTGTTAAAAGTGCATATGAAACAATTAATGAGATGACAAAAAAGAAGGTGATGAAAAGATCAAATGACGCCAAAAAATGTTTGCATTGCCGGCTCAATTGAAAAGATGAGAAAAGAGAAGAGTGATGAGGAAATGTTGTTGAAACGTCGAGAATAAAATGTCCCTGACAATGGCGCCAAAAAATGATGTTGTTGTCAACTCAAATGAAAAGATGAGAAATGAGAAGAATGATGAGGAAATGTCGTTGAAGCACCAAGAATAAAATATCCCCGGCAATGGCGCCAAAAAATGTTGTCGTTGCCGGCTCAAATGAAAAGATGAGAAATGAGAAGAATGATGAGGAAATGTCGTTGAAGCGTAGAGAATAAAATATCCCCGGCAATGGTGCCAAAAAATGTTGGCTTTGTCGGTTAAAATGAATGATAGAAAGATGAAAGATGAATCCTGTAGAGCCAAGGCCCAATAAGCTGGTCCTCGGCAACAACGCTAAAAAATGTTGTGCCACTTGATGGGCTAATGAATGGCGGAAAAGATGAGATGATTAAAACAATGTCGAGGAAACCAGGGACAGAAAAACTCTATCCCCAGCAACGGTGCCAAAAAATGTTGTCACACAAAATTTCTAGGCACCGCGACAACGACATAGATCGGGGGTTGTCACCCTGATCCCCAATCTCTCCATTTAAGTTGTCTCCCTACAGTAGGCTAAGGGGGGTAGACCCTATGGAAAAATGGAATGGAGAAGAACTAGTTGGGAACCAACTAGTTCAGGAGACACAGTGAAGCGATCAAGTACTTGATTAAGATTTAGCAAGTAGAATTTGATCAGATTTTAAACGATTGATACCAGTGTCTTATGGAGTCAATGATCTTGCTAGGGAACTTAAGACCAAGTAATCGATTAGCAACTGCAGCTTAGATGAATGACTATCTTATATGAAATGCAGATCCTAAAGTTAATGTTAGATGTAGAATCTTGGTTAATTTTAGTTAAATGCCTACTTAAATGTGAATTTTTCGATTATTTCTATGTTGAGCTTGATTTCGTAGTAATTGGCAGAAAGAAAATAAGGTGAAGCACACTATAAGGTGATTAGTGATAACTCTCCTGAAAATCTAACATACCTAGTGCCTCCGGCGCTACAGAGAGCTGTGGCTCGGACGACTGCAAGATCACCGTTTTAAGTACTATTAAAAGCAGGCTTCTCAAGCAAAGATGGATGGATACCTATCTCTCTATTGACCAAGCTTATGCTTGGAAGTAAATTTTATTTATGCAAAGCTAAATTATATGCGAATGCACTAGATGATGGGATGAAGTTAGACCCGAGGATTTGAAACACTTGTGTCGCAAAAGCCCTTAATCACCAAAATAAAATGTCACTTTATTGGATGAAGGTTTAAAATAAACCCATGAAAATATTACAATTAAACCACAAGATTATTTCAAAACTTTTTTGATACAATTATAGTTCAAAGAAAACAAAAACTTCTTTGCAATCAATGTCAACAAATGCTAAAAAAATACTCAATTTATGAAACAAAAGAAATGCAATTTATCACAATTCCATGACAAAGTACTTAATTTGCAGAAATTAGTTTTTAGGACAACAGTAAGAAAAACTTTATGATAGCAGCAATATGACAATGAAAACAGTAAGCTATCAATGATATCTTTATGCCAAAAATTCACCGAAATTTTTCCAAACTTGCCCACATGAATTATTAAAAATTTTCAGTCTGTTATGATGTGATTTCCATAATTATATCAGATCTGATATACTTATTACAATAAGCAATTAAAACATGAAATAAGCTTAATGATGAATGTCCGGCTCAAGAAATTAATTCCTTAATGTATTAGACAACTTAGGAATTGATTTTAGGCCAACCCACATGAAATTTTGCCACTGTTATATTTCAGACTTCAGAAACAGAATTATTCAGATATACCATTCACCCAAAATGTAGATCTAGGCCAAATTTTTGATACACATCAAACATAAATGACTTATTAATGTATTTAACAATTTTTTTTAGTCAATTTCAAACCACTTAGATGTGTTTTTCACCACTATTAGAAAAATATATCACTGTTGTAGCAAACAGTGAGGAAAAAGATGGTTTAGAGATCAAACTTAGGCCCTAGGCCTTGAAGATCACTTGCCCAAGTTGCCAATAAAATTTCAATACCTGAAACACAAATTTTTACTAAATTTTCTGCAAAAACCCACCAATGATCAGTTTCAGAAAATTAATATTCTAATCAAAAATGGAGTAAGGGGAATCTAGGGCCAATGAGATAAGCACTAGACCTAATAGAACTAGCGTTGGGCTACGAGAAGGCAGATCTGGGCTTAGGAGCCCCAAAACATGAAACCCTTGTCCTGAAAAAATTGTTTTGCTTCAAATCTTCAGATTTATTTCAAAACCTTTAATGGTTGGCCTTGCAAAAATATTTGGGACAAGATATTGCCCTCTGGGGCCTAGATTTGTTTCAAAACCCCCAGACCTGCTTGAAAAAATCTCAGGTCTGAAGATTTATTTGGCTGATTTCCCAGATCTATTCCTGCAAACAATCTTTGAGCCCAGATCTTACCCTCTAGGGTCTAAATCTAGCTCAGATCTGAAGATTTTCTTGGCTAATTTCTCAGATCTATTCCTGCACACAATCTTTGAGTCCAGATCTTGCCCTCTAGGGTCTAGATTTAGTTTAGATCTGAAGATTTTTTTGGCTGATTTCTCAGATCTATTTCTGCACAAGTGAAAAGAGAAAAACCCAATACCCAATATGTACAAAAATAGAGAAAATCCCAAAAACCCAAGTGTTAAAATTCAAAATTATGTTACAAAATTTCAGATCTACACAAGTGAATAACAAATCTATACAAATAAATTACAGATCTATACAAGTAAATAACATATCTATACAAATAATTTACATATCTATCAGATCTGAGGACTCAGGAGTATGAGTCCAACTTCGCTCCCAGATCTGATAATCTAAGGCTCTTAATAGTCAGATCTATCAAAATTTCCACAAAATATTTAAAAGATTTTGAAATTTTAGAGAGGTACTAGCTCAAAAACACCCTGTAGAAAAAAAGATAATTGTTAGATAAGTCTTAAGGCTTATATGAAGTAGGCTTTTCAGAAAATATGTGTTGAGAGTTGGTTGGTCCAATCGAAGATTATCCCCAAACGCTCAATGACAACCTGAGAGATCTTCTGCAAACACTAGATCAACCATAAAATCAAGTAGAGAAATAGAACAACAATAAAATTATGAAGAAATAGAGATACCTACTACTTCAATCAAAATTAAAAATGTTACCCTAGATCCAACAAACTGAATAAGGTATATTCAGATTATTCTAAGAGAGCTATTGATTGACAGTTTTCACATAATATTAAGCAGAAATCAAAACAATGTTACTATAAATTCATGAAGAGGAACACTACAACACGTTGAAACCCCAAAGGCTTTTGCTTCAATTCAAAAAAGTATACAAGAGAGCTTGAAAGCTTAGTACACGATTCAAAGATCAGATCAATTGATTGACAAATGACTTTCTATTTAAAGATAAATCCTCCAATGGCTAGTTCTAGTGATCCTCGTCAAAACAATCTCGACCGTTGATGAGGATCAAAATTTATTTTAATCTCATCCGTCGAAATTTTAAATTCTTGAGGAAATTCAAAATTTTCAATTAAATGCATTTTAATTAATTAAAAAATTTAATTTTTGAATTAATTTCCTCAAAATTTTGACTTTGACTTAACCCAGGGACCAAAGGCTTGAAATTTAGCAAAATAATTAATTTACCTTAGTCCCGGGATCTTTTAAAATTTGAATTTTAAGGACCGACGAATTTTGCCTTTGGAGAATTTAAATTTACCTAGGACCTAGAATAAATTAAATTTCTGGCTTAGAATTTTAATTAATTTTTTTGCCAAAGAATTTAATTAATTAACCTATGAGGGGATAAATTATTTTTTCCAACCCTCAAGGCACTTTACATCATAATTTTCATATTTTTTACATCTCAAGGGGGAAAACACATTTGTTAAAGACTCTCACAGACTACCCATTTCTGCGACACAAATATAATCCAGTAGATCAAACAATTTGTACTAAAATAACCTAACCAAATAGTCAGGATTATTCCCAAATCACTTTTAGATAGACTTGATCTATAACACTAGGACTCGCCTAAGATCCCAGTGACAAAATCTATTCCAGCTTTGGGGTAAGGTCGAAGGAAAACTCTTTCGACCATTCGAGAATGGATTGGTGAGACAAAAAAACCTCTTGGAATGTAAGTCATCACCAGAAAAGTAGGTTTACCTAGGCAATTACATACACGACATGATTTGCTGAGATTATTTACATTATACACATGCATAATGGGTTTACATTATAACATGATAATCAGACTGATGATGATAACTGAACGACATGAACACATTGATCAGGAACTATCCCTTTTGCGAAAAAAGGGGGTGTATTGCTATCGGTCGTTGACACGTAGTGGTCAATAGGCCTCTTTTCCTTCCCCTGCTTGGCCTTGTACTTCTTCTTTTGATCGTTGTTAGTAGGAACAACTATAACACTATTGACGTAGGCCTCGAGATCATATTCCTCTAGAAAATCGAAGATTCTGGTCTTCCATATGACATAGTTGGAAGCACATTCCAACCTGTCCTGATCTCTGAGTCCATGTGATTCCATCTCACCCAACTGTCAAACTGACTCCTCTAGTCACTGCTTAGCACTGCTCAGCAAGTGAGAAATTCAAACTTTCTGGTGGAAAGTTCTCTGAGGAGAAAATTCACCTTCTATGTGTCTTCACTCTTTTCTAGCAGATTTCTACCTTACAGAAATTGCGTCCTTCAAACATTGCGCTGAGGCTCTGTGTCACTCCCTCTGCCTCTGCAAGCTCAAGAACTAGAAATTGTACCTCTCGGTTCAATCCCTCAGAGAGATATTTTCTCGAAATCTCTGTTTCCCGGCAAGGACTGCACAATCCCTTCAAGGGGATTCGAATTACTACCAAATGCAGCTTTCGTCCTCATTGCTCAGCGCTAGATTTGCTCTTCCTATTTCAAAACCTGGCTCTGATACCATGTGAAAATTCCTACACTCGAAGGAACCCCTACTGCAACAAACCTGAATCTACTTCACCTACTTGATTTTTAATATACATTAACCAAGTTATTCTTTTGAATACTGAAGCAAATTACTTCTACAACTTACACTAATTAAATATTTGATCTCATGAAACAGAAAACAGAAGAAAGAACAAGATACATAGGACACTCTTATTTTGGACACAATAGTTCTTGGAAAAGCCCAATGTGGGAAAACCAATGCAAGAGCTCTAAGGGTTTATTATTATGCAGGAGAAATATCTGAATACAAATCTAGGATGCTCATCTAGGAATCCTTTACAGAGAAAATACTGGAGGAAAATCTAAGTGAGTTTTACCTCACTTCACCCGTCAGAATTCTGGTTGATCCGACACAAGACTGGCTAACCCTGGCTATTTCTGCGCTGGCTCTACGTCAGCCCTATGTCACCTTCTTTGCCCTCTGCGTCAGTTCTCCTGACAGTTCCGGCAGTTCCAGACAGTTTCAGTTGTTCTGACAGTTCTGGATTCTGCATGACAATCAACTTTTCTGCATCAGCTCTCCTGGCTACTACACTTCCTCTGTGTTAGCTCTCTCAGCAGTTCCCGACAGTTCCAGAAGTTCAGCAGTTTCGGCTGTTCCAACAGTTCTGGATTCTGCATAACAGAGATCTTTTCTGCGTCAGCTCTCCCAACTAATGCGCTGCCTCTTTGCAAGCTCTCTTCGCCTCTTTGTCATTATTCTCCGAAAATTCCTTCTCCCAGATTCTCTTTTCCCCTTGGCTGCAAGGTCTCCCCAATCGATTTTCCCCCTGAGAACTTCTCACCTCAGAAAATCGATTTCCTCAATCTTTCTGTGTGTATTTCCAAATTAACACCAAGCCTCCATTTTATACTTTTCCCATTGAGTCTTCAATTGCCGAGATTAAGTTCTAATCAACAGCTAAGATTAAAACATGACTTGATCTGCCTTCTAGAGCATTCTCACCCATATTTTGATTAATACCCATTACTATTTTAATTTCCCAAAGTTTGGACTTAGGAACCCCATTAAAAATATTAATTATTTTAATAAAATACAATCTAGGTGGAATTTCACCAAATGGTTTTTGGATTCTTTAGAACTCATTTGCTTTAGTGTCTCCACCAATTTTCAAAGCTAGAGCACTTCTGATGCTACGAAAAACTAACATTATCCAAAAGACACAATAAGATAGAAAGTGTTCTTAGCCAATACTCCTCAAAACAATATGATTCTCCAATTTCAAGCTAAGAACACTTAGATGCAGTTTAGATCACCACCAATTAGATGCACAAATGGAACAAGTTATTTCTATACCAATTGGATTAGAGAGACTTAGGAGCAATTTATGTACTTAAACCAAAGATTTGAAATGTGCTTAGAGAGTGAGCTTATTAGATGTGAATTACAAAATTTGTAGCATATAAAATCACAATGAAACATAATGTTAGTCGCTTTCACAATGTAAACACTAGGAACAAGTAACAAGAAAATATAGAGCTACGAAAACACTTGTGCACTCTATGTTCCAATGATCTTTTAATGATCGATAAGTGACTATTATGACAACAGTATAAGATTTTATGACAGCAATAAATAAATTAGCTTAGATGCCAAATTTAGAGTGCAAATACTTGCTCAGTATCATAAAGAGAGACCCAATTACCAAATCAACCTTACCAACTCAAGAACTTGGATGTATTAGCCTTTCAAAAATGCAATTTACCACTGTTATATCAGATTTGTTATGCAGAAATGACAGGCATTAAAACTCTTAGATTTATGCCAAATTATGATTTCCCAACTTATGCAATTTATTCCTTAATATGCCAAGCAACTTATGAATGATTCTTAAGGCCAATTTAGGATGTTTTTATCACTGTTATGAGTTATTTTGTTTGCTGAAATGAAACAACAAGGAAACAATGGTTAGGAGATCAATCCCTTGGGCCCTAGGTCTTGAAGACTACTAGCCCAACTTGTGCAAAATTTTTCCAATAACTTGATACCTGAAACACAAGCTTTAGGTCATTTTTCTCTGCAAAATACATCCACAATCAGTTTAGAAAAATTTCAGAAATAAGCATATGTCAATTTAGGGCCAAGAGAGGGCAAGAGAGAGGCCAAAATGAACGGAAAATGCCTCAATAGGTTTGCGTCTAGGGTAAAAGGCCTAACAGGCCTTACGACAAGCCCAAAAAATGCTACCCTTGGGCTTAGGAGGGACCGAAAGGCCCACTAGGGGTTGTGGCCTAGGGTTTTGAGGCCCTAAGGCCTGTGATACCCTAGAGGAAGCCTCAAAAGAGGTAGCTGCAAGCCCTTTAGGGGATGCGGCTTAAGGGAGAAGGGTATGGAGGGAAAACGAAGGAGGTTGAAGAAGGATGGAGGCCAAGGGAGGGTTAGTGGAGGTGGACAAAGGCCTTGGAGGAGGGAGGAGAAGGCATGGAGGGGGACAGAGGCCTAGCGGAGGAGGGTTGAAGGGAAGGAAGTTCGAGGAGGGCTAGCGGAGGAGGCCAAAAGGCCTCTAGAGCTTGCAACAAGGGCTAGGAGGGGAGGTCGTAGCCCCTAGGGCTCACGACCAATCTCTAGGAGGCCTAAATCCCAAACGTTGGAGGCTAAAAGTGTGACGTTGAGGGTTTGAAGGGGAAAACCAGGGCTACAAGCCTTGAAAACCTTGGAACTCTTACTCCAAAATTTTTTATGCTTCAACTCTTCAATTTTCTGAAAATTCTTCCGTGGGTAGTCCTACAAATTTTCTAAGAGACTAAATCTTACCCTTAAGGACCTATATCTAGCTCTTCTTCAACTTGATCCTTTGATTCAACCTGCAAAAATAAAAATACAACACCCAAAACCCCAAATATATACAATACTCTAAAATCCCCAAAACCCCAATTAGCAAAATAATATACAAAACAAATTTACAAAATTATTTTACAAATTATACAAGGGTTTTAAGATAAATTCTGAGAAATAGTTTTTTATGGTATTTTTCCTTGATAAATGGCTAAAAATGCTTCAAAAACCCCATGCACACTAAAGCCTTAGCGAAAATACAATCCACCATACAAATACTTAGGATCCAAGCAAAATGATCCTTGCCCACAATCTGTGAACTTCGAGACCAAGGATTGAAGTACCTGCATACACTATGTATTATCTCAAAATAATCATAGATAAGCACAACATAGGAAGCCCATAGTCAGTACATACCACAAATCAATGAAAAAGTACACCTCGAGTCGCACCCCAAAGTCTTTATTATGGCAGGAAAAAGTAGTTCTCAAGGGGACAATAATTTACACAAATGCTTCAGCAACAATTTACTAGCCAAAAATCAGATCGCTAGAGACTCAACTAACTTACTAATTTATAGCTAAATCCTCCAAGTGGAAAAATAATGGTTAGTTTCTTTGAGCCTTTTCAAAATAATCTCGGTTGTCAAATAATACTTTATCATCTTTTAATCTTAGCTGTTTTTATTTTTGAGGAAAATTCGAAATTTTCTTTTGATCCATTTTTTTTTAGCTCAAAATTAATTATTTTGAGCTAATTTCCTCAAAAAATTGACTTGACTTAACCACCAAGGTTCAAGGTTCCAAATTTTCTTGAAATATACAATATTCCCTTGGTGGAGGACCTCTAAAAATTGATTCCTACAATATTCCCTTGGTGGAGGACCTCTAAAAATTGATTCGTTTTAGACCCACGAATTTTTCCACTTGGAGAATTATTTTTCCTAAGACATTTTATTTTTGACTCTAATTAATTAATTTTCTGGCTTAGGATTTAATTTTATTTTTCCAGAAAAATTAATTAATTTGCACGAGGGGATTCAATTATTTTTCCACCCTCTAATACATAAGATTTTACATTTACAACCCTCATAGGGGGAATACACATTTGGTTAGACCCTCAAGACCCATTTGCGACACAATATGAGCTAGTAGACGAAGTGATTTGTAATAAAATAATTTAGCCAAATAGCTTAAATTATTTCCAAATCAATTTTACTTCATACTCGACTAATACATTAGGACTTACGTAAGACTTTGACGAAGAATTCCACCCTAGGTTTGGGGTGAGGTTGGAGGGAAAAACTTTGTCGACCATCTGTGTTTGGAAACACACGAGTCAGTGAGAAGAAAAACCTTCTAGGATGAAACTCTTGCCAAAATAATAGGCTTACCTAGGTTGTTACATACTTTCACGGTCTTACTAGCATCATTTACATTAAATAACTTGCAGATTGGGTTTACAAATGACATGTAGACTATTGATAGATGATTTGATTCTTCGAAAAATTTGGTCCTTTAGTTTCCTTGGAACTTTGACAAATTGAATGCAACAAGAATAATAAAGGATTGATTTATGCATTTTTCCTGAAAATGTTCTATGTATTTGAATATCTTTATGGCTATTGCATGGAATAGATATTGTTAGGTTTTCTATGTGTTGATTTTTGTTGAAGTTTTTTCTATGAAATCTTGGCAATGGTATTGTGTGCATTACCCTTTTATGATTTTGTGTGGCAATCCCTTGAGTGATCTTTCATGTTAATCTCTCCTCAATGACTTTGCTCCCTCATAAAATACAGCTAGGGTATGAAACTAAGGTTTTTCATATTCCCTTACTCCATTCTAGGGTTTAGTTTTCTCCTAAGTAGATCTCCTTCTAGACTCCATCACCTAAGGTCAAGCACTGGCCACTCCACATTGTTGATCACACAATTAATTATCCATAAATTAAAATTTCTCCTTTTTTATTTATTTATTTCGGCCCTTTAAGAAAAACCGCTAAACTAGGGTTAGGGCTAAAATTCAACTAGGGTGCATGCGTTGGCTTGTGGAAAGATTCATCATTCAACACATGGTTGGTAAGACATTGCCTCAAAATCATCATTTTATCTGTCTCTAATTTTTCCATTTTAGGGATGACATCATAAGCCCAAGGCAATTTTTGCCCTAGGTAAACCCTAATCTAGCCCTAGGCTTCAACTTGGGGCTTGTTAAAGACTTGGTGTAGCTAAAGTTGATCATATTAATCTATTCAAGCTTTTACTTGGCCTTGCGTACCTAGGTAAGCATGTTAACCTTTCCTATTTGCAAACCCTAGGTCACTTGTACCTAGATAGGCCTTTTGGAGGGTATGCATTGCCTTGTTTAAGCTAGTCTGGACCCTGTCCTTAAGTTGAGTACCTATCCTAAGCCTATTCTTGTCACCTCCAAGCCTTAGACTTGATATATCAATTAGGTGACCTACATAGGGAAGCTTCCCTTATGGTGAAAATCCACTAAAGAGCAGGAGGTAGTGGTTGTGGTGACAGTGGGCCACACCTCGTAGTGTTGTCACTTGGTATAGCACTTGCCTTGTGAGCTCCCCTCACAAGACTTGCTAGATTTTGAGGCAACACAACCCTTGGTAACGAGATCCATGTGAAGTTGTTGGCTTAATATTGGGATAGTTTATGTTAGACTGGTAGGCATCCCTCTACCTCTAGTTCCCGATAGCGATCTACCTCTTCTGAATGCAAAGACATATCTTGGGCTATGTTACCCACCACTTTGTGGGTGATATCCCTAGGAGAAAAATTTTCTCCATGATGGACCTCAGTTAGTAGCCAGCAGCCCCTTGCAACCATCAACTAGCTTGTTGTGCCATTTCTCTGCCACCTAAGCCAGCCATGTGGTCCTTCACCCATCTGTCATGATCGTATGTTTGAAGGTGGGCCTCCCAAGCCTAAAGGTATGTCTTGTTATTTAGCAATTGAGTATTTTAGTTTACTTATCATGGAAACTCTTGGGCATGGAATAATGGGGGGATTCGGTGGAAAGAGTGGACTAGGTCTGTGCTCTTGTCCCCTAGGTTTCTTTTGGGATGTTAACCTTAAACCCTAGTCCTGTGGGATCCTTTTATTGGCATTTGGGTTTCTGGGATGGTATTACATGGGAAACCATGATTTTGGCTGCTTGGTCCCGCTCCGCATTTCACATATATCACCCCCCTTTCTGCTCATTATAACCCTTTTCATGACTTCTACCACTTGGGTCCACATTCCTCTCCTGGGTCCCCATAGGGTCAGCCATCCCCTCCCCTTGCCTACATCTTGGGTTGGGCCTGCAACGATGCCCTATGAGGTTTATGGAGTTGAAAAGAAAAGAAAAAGCATAAGTGGCCACATTCAACAAGAAATTGTACCACAAATTGCAAAAGATGGTCAAGACAAAAACATTTAGCACGTGGGCAAAAGCCATTACATAAGCTCTACCCCTTTTAGGGCCATCACCCTGGTTCCTAGAGGCCCTAGATGAGTCTCCTTTATCATTCAGGAACCCATGATTGTCCCAACCCATGGTGCGCGATGAACTGCCCCACCTTAAAAAGGGGTATCCACTGCTATACTTTATACATCATGCTCTCATTCCTTTGAGCTTCGGGAAGTTAACCAAAGGAAATCATAAAAGGAAAAAGGCATACAAAGAAGGATGGAAAAATCAAGGCTAGGGTAACTTATGTACCATGATATCTCCCTTCTAACGTCATTTACCCAAGTGTGGGCTTCCCTTTTTATTGGCTACCTTTGTGCCATGGCATGTGACCCAGTTTGTTCCACTTCATCCCCTACTCTGTTCCATCATTATACCACATACCACCACCATTTAAAGGATGTACCATGGACATATCACCCCCTTTGGAAGCAAAAATTGCTTAATAGGATAATTGGTTAACCCCATTTGGAGCTTGGAGACATTAGCACACGCCAAAGCCCATTCTGAAAGGGCATGCCATTATGAAGTGCCCACTTGTTTTCCATGGTTTGTAAATTCTCTTACTTGATTGCTTTAATGACTTGATATGTTGGAAGGTATGGGGATGCATTGGATCTTATGCAGGATTGCAGATGGTCTCCATTTTGGGTTTGGTCTCCCTATACGGGGTCCTAACCCTCCAAAGGGCTACATTGGCACATGTAGGGTGTTTGTAGAGAGCCATGGGTTTCCACAGCAGCAGGTACCATTCCATGGATCCCTAGAGTCACTCAGAGATCACTTATAGTTCACGTATTGGGCAAGGAAGATGAACCTGGTTCACCATGCCCAACCAACCCCATAGTTACATTATGTACTTGGCAGACGACCCAAGACTTGTATGATGATGTGGCATCATTTCTACTATCATCCGAGCCCTTACAGATGATCTACAGGCATTTTCGATTTGTTTGGAGAACCATGAGGACACTTGTGTGCCCCCACACCCACTTGGGAGCACCACGGGTTTACTACATGGAGAACAAGGGGCCACCCCTTTATTCACTACTTTTGGAAGTCCTATTTCACATTATGGCACCTATGGACTTCATTAGGCCTCCTCCAAGGCCCAATGACATGCATTATTGATCATTCGACCTCATGAGAGGCTTATTATTTTCATTTTGAGCTAGTTTGGTGGGCTTGTCACCAAAAGTTAGTTATCTTGCACATTATCTTATTTTAGGGGCTCAATTAGGCATCATTAGACAAATCAAATTCATTTGGACATATATAAATACAAGCGATGTGATTTAATTTTAGGATCATCACTTGGTTTTGGGACTTGTATCTCTTAAGAGATTTTCGCTATCCTTCTTGGTGGACGAAATTTGGAGCATGGAATGAATTTTGATGTTTGGATCATTGTTCTCTTGTCTTGGAGCTTCTTGATTGGAAAAATTTTGATGGTTGGATATATTCTCTTACATGTAAGTACAATTTAATGCTATTATTTCTTTTACTTTGTCACTTGCATTGATGATGAAATTTTTGCTATACTAGGGTTAATTCGCTGCATCCATTTAGGCGAAGTTGTGGAAATTATGTTTCTAGATAGTGCTTCTCTAGATAGTGCTTCTTCGTGTATGGGCCACGTATGATGAATGAATGTTCCTAGGGATGTTCCTTTGTTGAATTTATCTCGATAAGCCATCCAATCTTGCAAAATGAAGTAGAAAGCTTTCAAAGCTACTCTCCTTTGCCCTAATGCTAAGCGAAGTTGTCTTTGAGGCCTCCTTGACCTAGAAAATGAAGTCCATAATCAATATTCTCTTGACTCCAATCTCCCCAAAGGATTAGGCACTGGTCTACCATAAGTTGATCACCTTAAAACCTATCTTTTCTCTCACCTTCTTCCCTTTTCTAGGCCTCGTCCCATTAGGTCTCCTAGGGCATCATGTTTCTTGAAAACCACTCACCACCCAAAAAAATTGATCTCTAGGCTCCTACTGCGTTGGTGTGTCTCCTAGGTTTCTCCAAATTTGAAGGAATTCTGACAGTGGGATTGTGAGATATACCAAGCCCTAGCCTCGTGATTGAATGTTGCCCTTGGTTTCCTTGGACTTGTAGCCTCATTGGGATCATAATATTTCCTTTATTAGAAATTCTTTCTTTGATCCCTTTCTCTTCCCTAGTTGGGTCGGGTACATTGTTGGTTGCCAAATCCCATTACCTTGACCTATCCAGGGGTCCATTTGGTCCCCGTGTTGTCCCACTTCCTATCAAAATTGATTATGCAAAAACCACTTGGGAAACCAAGTTCCATAATGATTTTAGGGATTAGGAAGCTCCTTTGCAAGTCATACTCATCAAAACTAGCCGTCGAATCCTCATCAATCCCTCCTCGAGAACCCTACACCTTGCTTAAAAGCAAGCAAGCCCTAATTTTGAGTTTCTCCTGGAAAAGGGTTATTGGAATCACCTCCTATCCATTTCATTGATCTATCCTTCATAGGTGATTCTCTATATCTACTGGGTCTCCTCCCATCAGTGAAAGTTTGTAAAGAGTAGGGAGCTTTAGCTATGGTGACAGTGGATTATAGCTCCATTGTTGCTCTTAACCTAGCAAGTGCCCCTCTAGGACCCCTGCTAGTTTGAGCGGTAACAAGCTAGATCCAACTCTTCCAACTAGTCCTATATTCGAAGATTCTTTCCTTTGGCCTTGGATGATAGGACTAAGGAGAGTTGCGCATTCAAAAATGGATATTTTAGAAGAGGACTACAAGCACTTGGAGCTTTGAGGCACTTTTCCTTGTACTCTCTTCTAGAGGATTGTATTTTGTTTTCGCTTCACCCAATGAAGCTTAGATATAACAGATTGGCTTTTCTATTTTACTTTTATAGTAACATCCTTTTCCCTCTTGCTTTGTATCATCACTAATATATTGAACAACACTATTGACTTGCTTTTGGTCATTTGTTGGATATTAATAAACCTATTTTATCTTATTTTTGTTATCACGATTTGTTGTAATTGATGTATATCCACATTGTAGTATGAACAATGTGCATGGGGATGTTGATTTGTATTTGGATTTCTTGATTGAACCTTGTTAATTGATGCACCATGGTTAGCAATGTACCCAACTCAAGCTTCGTATGTTGGTCTAAACCAATGTTGTGATAATTGCGGTTTGGATTAAATCAGAGAGGGTTTGAAATCAGAAAAAGTTGTAAAAATCGGGATAAATATGCAAAAAATCAGCAAAATTAAAAAAATTAAAAAATACAAAAATCAAGATTTTTCCCCAAAAAATCGTGATTTTTTCAAAATGAAAAAATCACTGATTTAATCATTTTAGTGAAAAAATTGCGATTAAATCACGATTTTCGCAACACTGGTCTAAACCACCCATGCTATGGACAACATAAGAAAATTCATGCAAAAATGAAAGCCAAATGATAACAATTAAGTCACAAAGGTTTATTGATTGATTAATTCAAGGATTATGATTAAATTACATTGAATATTTACTCTTTGAGTATCATAGGTCCTCACAATCTCTCTAAATACCATTGTGTTTGCAAAGCAAACATGCTCAATTCTCTATTTCTCATAAACTTCTTCTTCTTGCATAAAATTTCTTAATCCCAATGCTTTTCTTACATTGACCAATCAAGTATGTCCTCTACTCAATGTTCTAGACATATGCATTCTTTCTTGTCAATGGAAACTCTCTTATCAATCTTCTCTACCTTTTTCCCCCTGGAAAAATCGTAATTTTATTAATGAAAACAAAATTACATGTTGTATATGCTCACAAAGCATTCCGTTAAGTCAGTCAAAGGCTAGTGATCACATATCCAGTAAAAAAAATTGTATCATGTAGAGAAACAAGTTAATGTTTTCTCCATTTCTTCTTTTCTACTTTCCGCCATTCTCCTTGAGTTGGAGTGTTTGCTACAAGTGCTCGCTGATTCTTAGCATCTGTTCTTGGATTTTCCTTATCTGAGTCCGAGCTTTCCGATGCATGATGACGTTTGTAACCCCCTTGCTCCTTAGCTTCTAGAATCCTCTCCGTTTGAATTGATGGTTTTGGGAGTTCTAATATTGCGTGATTTGATTCCTCCTTTACTGTATTTTCATGTGGATGCTAAACTTATTCATTGATAAATGGTTCCATTTCTTCATCCTCTTCGTCATCTAGCAAATGTTGATGAAATTGCCATCCTTTGGGTTGTTTTCTCGGTTTCTTCTTACTTCATTGCTCTTTCTTGGCATCGGGGCATGTTGATTGAAGATGACCCGTTTGTCGGCATATTTGGCATCTAAAAGTCGTGTTCTCAAAATCAAGAAACTGTGTCCAACACTAATTGTTGTTATTCAATAGGATGCGATCTAGCAAACCCTTGCTGAGATCCACTTCCACACAAATTACGGCGAAAGTGTAGATCCTTTCTTCGACTCTTTGTGTATTTGTTTTGATATATTGCCCTAGGAGTTTCCCAATGCTTTCCAGTACTTTGAGATGCCAAAAGTGTAGGGGAAGATTATGCAACCTGACCCATACTGGCATTCTTGAGACTACCATTGTATTTGCATCGGATTTTGGGAACAATGGGGTAATATAAAGCCCCGTAGATCCCTAAAACCAAGGGCCTTCTCGCAAGATATATTCTTGTTCTTCTGATGATGTGAACTTTACTATGAAAAAACCTTTGGAGTAGAGATGGATCTCACTGTTTGTTGTCCAAGTTGTGAAGATCTAGTGAAAGAGATCCATCGGCTTTGGCTAGAAACTGTTGAATCTACATGTAATGGCTTGGGCTTCATATAATGAGCATATATCATTTGTTTATGTAGATCTACAGTCAATGCTGAAACTTGTGTTCATTGTTCCACAATATAGGGTCTAGGAATGTTGTGTGCCTGAACAAGATTTGTGGGGGCAGCCGATTTTCCTTTAAGGATGTCTTTGAATGATGGGCCTCCATTGTTCTGTCCTTGATTTAATTTTGTTCCCTTTGGAATACTGGGTCCAGACACATCCCTTGCTCCCTTTGATTTGCTCGATCCGACAGATCCTCCCCTCAATCTCAGATTCAATATGAAGGTGGATGACCGAGAGATGTATTCTTGAATGCTTCGCTCATCCTGCATTGATTTGCCACCATAGACCAGATTTTGTAGGCACGTCAGATAACCCAGGGTATGAAAGATATTTTGCTTCAAATTTAACACTCGATCAAATGCTTGGACCCATATGGGATGGGATTTTCCATCTGGGGATTTAATAAAAACTTGAAAGGGTGGTTTTGGATTCGGATCTTGTCTCCTTTGAGGATAGATTTGGATGTCAAGAACCAGATTTGAGTCGAAAATTTGTTCCGAGGGGCAAAACAGGTGTTGCAATAGCGTAGGAAAGAGACATGTTTTGTTTATCCTCAGATCAGTTGAGCCAAAGATTCGATTCATCATAGGTTGGATCACGTGGCTCTGTTCCATCCCCAATCTTCATATTTGATAGTACAGGGTCCTCTGCGGGAGGATAGACTCTCGATCCAATAATTTTGGCTTTAGATCTTCTGTTGGGTCCTCTCCAAGGGAGTAAATCTCGATTGCTATCACTGAACAATTCCACAATCTGAGTTTTGCTTCTCCTGCAACATAGGGAAGACGAGATAAATTTGTTAGAACAGGATAGGTTGCGGCTCTAGTCAAATCCCAGCCCTGCACAGAATGGTGATGCCCATGTTCTCCGATTGATCCATCCGCACAATAGGAAACAGAGCCTCTGCAATATCGAACCTTGAAACCCTTGCCGTCGCTTCCATCACTGAACTCAGAGCTCAATATAAAGTATCAATCTTCTCTACCTTATCCTTGAGGTACAATTTTTTTAATTCTAAAACAATCTTCTTGGGGACTGTTATCCACCACCTGTGGGTAGTGTATATAGGAGAAATGTTTTCTCCAATATGGTCCTCAACAGGTAGCTAGTAGCCCCTTCCAGCCACCAGGTAGCTCGATGTGCCATTTTCTCCACCACTTGAGCCAACCATGTGGTCCCTCGCCCATCTGTTATGAATGTATGTTTGAAGGTGGGCCTCCCAACCCCAAAGGTATGAATTTTCATTAGTTTAGTTGAGTAATTTTGTTTACTTTTCATGGACAATTTTTGGCATGGATTTGTGGGGGATTCAATGGAAAGAGTGGGCTAGGTTTGTGTTCTTGTCTCCTCTGCCAGATTTGGTGTTTAGCCTTGTATCTTTGTCCCGTGGGATCTCCTTTACTGGCCACTAGCTTTAGGGTTGGCACTACACGGGAAATCTCGATTTTGGTTGCATGGTCCCGCTTCCCAACACTACATATATCATCCCCCCTTCCACGCATTTTAGCCCCATTCATCTCTTTTCCCATTTGGGTTAACATGTGTCCACTGGGTCTACATAGGGTTAGCCTCCCCCTCCCCTTGTCCACACCTTGGGTTGGCCCTGGAACAATGCTCCGGAGATTGATGCATCTATAAAGAAAAGAAAAAGAATGATTTGGCCACTGTCAACAGGAAATGTACCACAAAATGCAAAAGATGGCCTCGACATACAAATTTAGCATGTGGGCAAAAGTCAAACATGAGCTCTATCCCTTATCCATTGCCATCACCTTGGTTCCTATGGGCCCTAGATGAGCCCCTTCCATCATTAAGGAACCCGTGATTGTCCCAACCCCTGGTGGGCGATGAACCGCCCCACCTTAAGGGGGTATCCATTGCTATATACTACACATCATGCTCTCATCCCCTGGTGCCCCGAGCAGTTTTGAAGAAAAATCAATCAAAGGCAAAAGGCATATGATCAAGGGTGGAAAAACAAAGGTCGAGGTAACTGATGCACCACGATTTTCTCCCTCCTACACTCATATACTCAGGTGTGGGCTTCCTTTATTATAGCTACCCTTGTACCATGACATGTGGTCTGGACAATTCCCCTGATCCCCACTCCATTCCATTACTATATCATTTTCCACTTGCCGCTTGAGGGATGTACCATGGACATGTCACCCCCGTTGAAAGGTTGAAACCACCTAATGGGGTCCTTGGTTAACCCCCTTATTGAGCTTGGGGACACTTGTACATGCCAAAGCCTGCTATGGAAGGGCATGCCACCATGAAGTGTCGCATTGATTCCATGACTTGTAGGCTCTTTTACTTGATTATTTTAATGATTTGATGTATTGGAGGGCGAGGGGACGCATTGGATCTTTTACAGGTGGGTCTCCATTTGGGGCTTGGTCTCCCTATACGGGGTCCTAGCCCTCTAGAGGGCCACATGGGCACTTGTAGGGTGAGTGTTGAGAGCCATGGGACTCCACCATAGAAAAGAGTACTTCATGGATCCCTCAAAACCACTCGTTGATTTCTCGTGTTCTACCTTTTGGATGAGGATGATGCACTTGGTTCACCATGCCCAACTGACTCCACACATGCACACACTTGGCAGATGTTCTAGGGTCTAGAGAATGTGTCTCCCGCTGTAGACAGAGGGCTTATGTCATCACTCTAGCCCTTAAAGATGGTCTACATGCATTTCCGATCCACTTGGAAACCCACGAGGATGTCCTTGTGCCCCCACACCCACTTGGGAGCACCATAGGTTCTTGCTTGGAAAACAAGTGGCCAACCCCTTGTCCACTATGTTTGGAGTCCTGTTTTACATCATGTGACCCATAGGACTTCATTAGGCCTCCTCAAAGGCTCAACGACTCACTATATCGATCATTATGTCGTCTTGAGAGGCTTATTCTTGTTTTATTGAGCTATTTTGGTGGGCTTGTCACCAAAAGTATTGTACATTATTTTTATTTTAGGGGCATTATTAGCCCTAATTAGGCCATTCAAATCCCTTAGAGGATTATATAAATAGGAGTGAGATGATTCATTTTCATCATCGTCACTTGGATTTGGGTCTTAGTAGCTTCTTGAGAATTTTGCATTCCCTTTTGGAGGAGGATTTTGGATGTTATGAATGAATTTTGATGTTTGAATATCTCTCTCTTGTCTTGGAGCTTTATTATTGGCATAATTTGGTGTCTGGATATATATCTTTTACACATGTAAGTAATCTTTTCATGTCTATTCTTGTTATTTGCTTTAATACATGAATGTTGCTAGGATTTTCGCCATACTAGGTTTGAAATTGACTGCTTTTCTTATGCGAAATTGTGGAAATTTAATCTTTTGTAGTGTTGCATCATCCCATGTATCATGTGTGAAAGGGTGAATGTTCCTAGAGATTGTTTCTATTGAACACATCTTGATAAGTCATAAATTATTGCAAATTGAAGTATAAATTCTTCTAGCAGCTGCTCTCATGCCCTAGTTGCCATGCGAAGTTGTATAGAAGGCTCCTTGATTGGATGTAGTTCCTCTAAATCGTAAATTTCATCTTGACCCCATCTTCCTCAAAGGATAAGGAATTGTTCCTTCCATAGGTGATCATTTTCAAAGAAAATTTCTCTCATCTTCCCCCTTTTTCTAGGCCTAGCCTCCATAGGTCATCCAAGGCATAACTTTTCTCACAATTTAGCTATCAAAAGAATTTGATCTTTTTCCCACAACTGCGCTGGCGTATGCTTTAGGGGCCTCCAAATTTCGTGAAGTTCTGATAGTGGGATCTTGGGATATTTCAAGCTCTAGCTCGAAGATCGATTCTTGCCCTTGGCTTCCTGTTGGCTAGTGACCTCATTGGGATCATAACATTAAATAATCAAAAAATATTCTTTCTTTGATCCTCTTCCCTTCCCTAATTAGGTCAAGTACGTACTTGGTTGACCAACTCTATAAACTTTACCTAATTTTGGGTCCACTTGGCCCTTTGTGGTCTTGCAATCTTTTGACTCCAATTCTACAAATATCACTTAGAAGCAAAGCATTCATAGGACATTTTGAGTCTAGGGGCTTCCTTGATAAAATATATTCTCAGGTCCTAACATCAAAGACCCTCTTAGCCCTTCCGAAAGAGCTTATCACCTTGCTTCTAAAGCAAGTAACCCATCTCATTGAGTCTCTTTTGTGAATAGGCCTAGGAATCACCTCTTTATCTTATCATTGACCATAGATTCTAGTAATTCCTATTTACATTGAGTCTCCTCCCATTGTTGAAAGCCCGCAAAGAGCAGGGATCCTTAGCTGAGGTAACAATGGGCTATCGTTCCATTGTTGTCCTTGACCTAGTAGTTGCTCTTTAGGATCCCCTCCTAGGATCACTGTTAGTTTGAGCAGTAACAGGGACAACCTCTATTTTTTATGCTAATTTGACTCCAATCAAATGCCTATCTATCATGGTTGGGGCCAACTGGATTTCTGTGTACATTCATCAATATATAATACTTGCTTTCAACCCTTGACATTCTTATCAACTCAATCGTCTTGCTACATTGATCCTTCTTCTCCATTTCTTGGTTTGTTCCAACTTCCATGTGTATGTCCTTTCAAATTCCCATATATTTCCTTTCATATTATTTTGTGCCCACCACATTTTCTCTTCTTGCACGTATGGCTCTCTATACCAACCATTTCATTTGTATTTATGCAATGTCTTGCACCATTGCTTCCTACACATACTTTATAATGATCATCTCCTATGCATACCTAACTAAGAACTCATCTTGATGCTCTTGCGTCAAACTCTCCTTGTAGAAAATGCTTTGAGATTTTGTGCCCAAACCACTCCTTGCTTGATCAACTATCATCTTTCTGTTGCACAACTTTTAGAATTCTAGTTCTGAAATTCATGTATTCTCTTCATTAGCTTTTCCTCTCCATTTTGCCAAGTATTGCTTGTATTTTGTACTAAGTTGTAGGAAATGCTTAACTGGGCCATGTCCTAATACTAGAAATGCATGGAATCATCGTCATAGGTACAAAACAACTTGGAAACATCCCTCCATGTTTTATGATGTTTCCAAATCTGGAAACTCTATATGGTATGGCTGGTCCAAGCTATTTTAGGCATTTACTATGACATTTTGAGCACTTTATGGAAGTTTTTGGGCCCACATGGATGCGCCAAAGGGGCATGGGACCTTTTGGAAAATATTGCCCTATCCATGCCAATGACCCTTTAAGACAAATTAGAGTTAGAGAATTGAGATTTGAGGAGTTTTTCACCTTAGTAATTATTGATAATATTAAATTCTTAAATTAAAAGGATAGAAAAGGTAAGATAAAGGAGAATGCCAACTTGGGTAAAGATAAATGAGAATGTTATCTTCTACTTAAATTTTTAACATTACCATTAGTTGTTTTAGGATGTTTGAGAGAAATTCCAATCTCATTGGACTTGATATGGAGAAAGTAGAATTTCATATCCCATTCTGAATTTAGCTGACTTAACGATTTTAAAGATTTAAGGATTGGTAGGATCGTCGCATTTCCGTTGGATTATATCATGTATGATGGCATAGGATTGGCATTAGTCAAGGCCACCAAGATTTGGTATTTTACATCATGTAATCATCTGTGGGAGTTAATATAGACATGGACGGACCTCCTCTTGAAATTCCATTTATGTATATTATTCTTATTTTCTTGCAAGATACTATGTTTCCCCTACATACTCATTTTGGAGGGGTCATGCTTCTAGGCATTCTCATTTTGGAAACTTTGTACATGTTTCCATGTTTCATGCAACATAGATTTTGTGCCTCACGAATTGAAAACTCTCTTCCAATACACTTTCTATCTCTAGCTACTCTTTCTTTGGCATTTGTTCCATCCAATCTAGTTCTTTATTTTTCTTATCCTCATTTGCAACTTCTTCTACATCATAACCTATAAAATCATTAAGGTCTTTCACATTGTTTTTTGTGTAATCTAGGCAGGCATTGTATTATATCACATCAAAAAGGATTACATATTATATGTCTTATGTGTGACCTAGTCTCTCACTAGGGAAACCAGACCAATCACACATGAAAATTGACATTGTCCATTGGAACTGTTTGAAACTAAAATAAAAACTACAACAATATTGAAAATGTAAGCTCCTGTAAGTATCCTTGCCAACTTTAGATTGTGCATTATCAACTAATAGACTCAAAAAGAAACTAAATATGGTATCAAATTTCAGCAACATAGCAATCATTCAGAGGTAGTATCTGCTTGAATGGTTACAGGTGGACTAGTATCTTCCTCTAAATCAGTGAACTCTAGATTTGCCAAATCACAACCCATCTTTATCACTTTCCAGTATAGCTTCCCTATCTGCCTTTGTGTCTCATCCAAGCATAGAAGCATTTCTTGTTGCTCTTTAGATCGCTCAACTAAGACCTTTCCCATAACGGTTTTAAATTGCCAGTAAATGTCAACTGCTTGCATATATTTTGTATTCCTTGTCCTTGATGTTCTAGTATCTGAAATCTAATTGCCCACTTGTGTAATAATTTCCTCATTCTATATGAACCTACACTCTATACGGGATTCTTCCTCAACCTTTTCTATTTCATGTTTTACTGTCAAGGGAGTGTTACTACAATAGGAACCTACGCTCTATCCAAGGTTTTTCCTCCGCCTTTTCTATTTCATGTTGTACTGTCAAGGAAATATTACTACAATAAGTCTTGGCAGAATTTTCAATAGTCCTCTTTTCTTTGGAGGTGGAGGGCCCTAAACTATCATGACGACCTCTATGACGTCGACCCCCTTTGCCCCTAATCATTGAAAAAATTTGAAGTGTGTACCACTGAAAGTTAACCAGAGGGGACAGAGAAGCTTGAGATAGGAGAGAGAAGAGGGAACATGAGTGAAGGAGATAGAGTTGGGTGGCTAAGAGAGGACTTCCTGGAAATCCAATTGGAGAGTCTGATAGTGCTACAGACAGGAAGAAAACCAATAGTCCTCCAAAGATAGTAAAAGCACTAACGATAAAGCTTCGAGAACTAACATGTAGCTTGTCCCCCTGAAGGAGAATCAGGGAGGAATACGATTTACCACCAGACACCAATAGTTCCTCACACTGTTGAAAGTAGAGAGAGAAGGTCAGAACTATGATCATGAAAAAGCATTGGGACAGGAAGTGAAGAGCTTGAAGGGAGACCTAGAGCCAAAGAAATAGAGTCAAGTAGCATAAAAGTGCAACGAAGGACTGGCTTAAATTTGAGCCTAGATAACCAAACATGAACAAGAAGCTAGCCTCGACGAGCAAAGGAGATGACGATGCATGATTGAGCAGAAGTAGAGAAAAAACTTAGAGTAGAGCAATTACCAAAATTGAGAAAGGAAATGCTGAGAGGAAACAACAACAGGGAATATGAGAGCACTTGACACATAAGTTGTCGAAGAGAACATGGCATGACAACCTGGAGGAGTCCTTTCTCCTCATTTGTTTGTGTGACCTCTAGAAGCCTCAAATTCCTTCACTAGCTGTCAACGAATTCAAAACTAGGACCAATTGTTACCACGCTGAGTCAGTACCCTTTTAGTCGAGCGCTCTGGCTCGTTCTCCATTGAAATGACATCCTTATTCTCTTTTGGTTACAAACATGAGTGCTTTGGCTCGTTCTCCATTGAAATGACATCCTTATTCTCTTCTGGTTGCAGACGTGAGTGTGGGAGGTGATAACTATAGTAATGGTGGCAACCATATGAATATCCCCCTATCACTTTCTGTGCTAGGTGGAGGGTGCCATCCTTCCCCTTGTCTTCTCCATCTGACGAACCATCCCTTGCATAAATTCTTGCTTGAAACACTTCCCATGGGGAAGGTATTTCACATTCAAGATAGGTGAATTATCCAATTCTTTTGACAACTCAACTTCGAAAGCATTGTAGCCAAATCTCCTCGTGATTCGAGAAGGTTCAATTTTTTTGTCACTTTCTGCTTACTACATTCTTTTTATACTAAAGCATAACATTCCCTTTTTGTAGTAGCTATTGGTAGATAATTATATTAATCAAAATTCGAGGCAAGTGCATGCAACAAAATTACAATAGAGAGAAACTTATGTAGAAAATTCACTAGGATACTATAACAGAGATACCCATCTGATATATATATATATATATATATACACACACAATGAAACAATGTTCCAAAAAAGTACCTTATAGTGTAGATCCTAATATAAAGAACAAAAATTCTAGAGACTAAAAAACATTAGAATCAACGAGGGTCATTTTGATTGTCAACTGTATTAGTTGTTGCTAGTTATGTCTTTGGTGCCTGTAGATTTAATTTGGGAGCCGAAGGATTGAAGCGTTATTATTCCCGTTATTAGAATTGGTAGCTAATATAGAATTTTGTAGCTCAATCTAATGCCCTAATGAGAGACTATCAAATGTTCCAGGAAGCGCTTCAAAATTCTTCTTCAACCTGCTTTAGAATTTGCCTCTATTGAATAAGAATCCCCATGACTACATCCACTTTTGAAAGGTTGGCATCTCTAATTTGAGCATGCTGAATCAAGTCCCAAATTTTGTCTATCATCTCTTCATGCTACAAGAGAGCTCTTTTGAATTATTTCTCGATTGTCCATTGGAGAATTAAAGAAGGATAGGCTACCATCCAAGAGAGGTAAATGTTGAAAGACAAAGAGGGAACAAACTTGTTGGATGGGAGGAAAGCGCTGTACCAGGGGTAAAAATTTGAATCTTCATGCACACAAAACAATACCAACAAAATTCTTAGACATCCTCCATTGATTAGCAGGGCCTCTTTGCCATAACAAATCCTAGTTGTGAATAGCTTCCCCTGAGCCTTGTTACATCCAACGCAACCACAACCTCATCTCACTTCAAACCATAGTATTCAAAACTGGTTGGTTCAAACCGTAAATCGGTCAAACTGGCCGGTTCATTAGCCTAGACCATCGAACCGTTTGAAAAATCCGATTTTGTGAGCAACCCCACTAGTTTTTTGGTATAACTGGCCATAAACTGGCTGGTTTTCCCATAAACGGGTCGGTTCCATCATAAACCGGCCAATTTATTGCCAGGCCAACGACAAACCCCACAAAATGTAGTTTTGAGTTTTGAAGCCGTTTTGAGGGAAATATGGGGTTGTTTCCCTCCAAAAAAAAACTGTCCAAGAAAAGCATGCCCCCCTATCATTTGCCACACAGATCTCAGCCCTAGCAACGCTGTCAATCAATGGTCATTTATTTGAATTTTTAACATTACCATGAAATGACTCAGGATGTTTGAGATTTTTTTCAACCTCATTGGATTTCATATGGAGAAACTAGAATTTTAGATTTCAGTCAAAATTCAACAAACTTGGTTTTTAGGATTTTATGGTTTGGGGCTTACAATGTTTCCATTTGGTTCTATCATGTGTGAGGGTATGAGATTTAGATTTGATCAAGAGCATGAAGCCCTTTAAGAAACTTGGTGTTGGTGGCATCTATTGTTGAACTTTGTTGATGTTGGTGGTGTTGATTGTTGAACTCCTCTACTATGGCCTTAACAAGAATGTACCCTTCACTCAAAGGAAAATAACTGGTTAGGCATGCTAAGATTTTTCTACCACATTATAAGGTTGAGGAGATGAACCCTTCACTCAAACCAAAATCACTGGTTAAGCTTGTTAAACTTTTTCAATTTCTATCATATTATAAGGTTGAGCAATCCAAGTCTAAAGACTTTGAGCTAGATGATGTTTATGTATCTCTTGTTGATAAATATGATCCCATTTGTAGTATCGTTGAATCAATGATGAGTTTCGTTTGTGATCATGTTGATTAGTGATTTGTAATTTTGATGTCTATTTTTGCTACTACTACTACCACTACTACTAAGGTTGCAAAGGACTCCTCAAACTCTAAGGCTGATTATTTATGTAGCTCATGTTGATGATACCTTGTCTAGTAGTGGCGATGAGTTTGATCCTGATGAGGAGTGATCATATTGATCACTGATATGTAGACTTGTAGTAGGCTAGTGGCCTCATAACTTGTAGCATTGTTTCCGGACTCCAAAGGCCATTTTGAGTCTCATTGATTATGTATTTGGTTGTTGATATGTATTGTACTCGCCGCTCAGTGTCAATTTGCTATATTCACCTTTACATGGTATATAGATGAGAAACCTTTGCATATTTTTCCTCTATTGGTTTGGAATCATGGTTTTAAATCTTAAAATTAGTTTTTTTTCATTAAAAGCTAATTATTTTATGTATTTTTTTAAAGACCGGTTCATTGAGATTTGACAAGTCCCAGTTTGACCGGTTCCAGTATGAAACCCGATTTAATAGGTAGATTGGTCCGGTTACTAGTTTCGGTTTTGAATTCTATGTTTCAAACAATGATGAAATTTTTGCATGGAAAAATCCATCACGTGGAAATTAACCCCACCTTAAATTTGCAAGGATGGTATGAGTAGCATATAATGAAAGGTGACGCATGCCATAAATAAGTGACACGAGTGGAATCTTGTTATCCCATTGATCCCTACATCATGAACACCAACCACCTGTTGTGAAGACGAGAGCTCCACGATGTAGCAATAAAGAATTATGGTTTAGTTTTTAGAAAGTCGTATTGTTGATAATAATATCACGTTCTTTTCCATGTGTTGTTTTATTGGCAAAAAAATCCGCTCAAGCATTGCTATGCTTGAGCACATGGTAATACTCAACCTCGGGGAAGGACCTCAAGACATTACTTTGTGAAAGATTGAGCCTAAATTCGAATCTAGAGGAGAAGTGCTTGCTTGCATATGTTCAATAATGTTATTTGAGTCACCTATTGTAATTAATATATGAATACATAAGGTACTTTCCAGGTGCACTCCCTACAAAAAAGTGTAACCTTCAGCCTAGTTATTGGAAGTGAGTCCCTACAAAAAAGCAAAACCTTCAACCTAGTTATTGGAAGTGTGTCCCTACAAAAAAGGCATAAACTTCAGCTTAGTTATTGGAAGTGAGTCCTAAACTCCAGGTATAGGAAAGCTCCAAAGTTCCTACGGGGTTAGTGAGAACCCCTCTTGGACTTGCCACACCTAAAAATCTTTAATTTAATAAATTAACTTTCAATCAAGTGAGCCATTACAAAATATTTAATAAAATAATAGTTCTTTTAATTTAACGTACAGTCAAAAGTCAAAAAATTGTGTGTAGCTAGTATTGATTGCTTGCATGCCAATCCTAGCAGAAACTTGCAACTTGGAAAGGGTTGATATGTTTGAAGACACTCCCATATGGGGGTTCCACTCTAGGGGGACACCCACCCTTCAAGTCTCATCACAACAGGCAAATATTAATCATTCAACATGCACAAACTCTATCCCCCTTTGGTTTTTGAACCTGTGACCTCCAATTAGGAAACACATGTTCTTAACCATTAGGCCAACTCAAGTTGTACATAACAAAAATGAGATTAGGATTTTTTCATTTTTCATGTGATTCTCTTTGTAGTGAACCGACAAAGCACTTCCCCGCATTCCAACAATGCTACCAAACGTAAACTAAATTTTGTAAAAGCTCAAAGCTTTATGATGTCACTTACGATGATAGAATTTAGGCGGGGAAGTGATCTAGGTGGATATTAGTGGCCACCTGCCTATTCCACTTAGACCCCCAACACTGTTTCTTTCAATTTCATTAATTGTAGCACAATTCTTTATTTTTTGGCAGTTTTCTGGGTCCTAAACTTCCGAAGCCGTTTTGAGGTCCAAAAAGACGTTTTCTAGGAAAACGGAGAAACTGGAAAAGTGTTAGAGTTTGTTTCACAATTTTTTTTCCTTTTTTCCGACTCATGGAGATCTTCAAAACAAGGTATTATGATAGCCAAACGAATATTATGCCAAAGTTACGAACCGGGGAAGTTGGCGGTCCAGCTTACCCCAACAAGGCCCAAAACCTTTAGTGCTTCATCCCCCAGGGTTAGGGTTTCACACTTCTTTATGATAAAAAGGACTTTGAGTCTCATTGTAACATAGTTGGGAGGTATGTAGCTATCACATCTCTTCTCAGAGATAAGCTACCATCGCCTGGGCCAGTTTATTTCCATTCCGCATGTAAATAGTTTTCAGTATTTGTATTAGTTAATTGAAGTTCAATTTCATTGTAGCTCTGTGTTTCTGTTTAAATATGTATTTCATTTCATTCCTGTATAAATTCGGATCAGTGGTATCAAAGTGGTCTGCTCTTTCTTTGTTTTTTTGTGCATGTCCCCAATGAAGGCATGGTATAAAGAGTTAGGACGTGAATTGGTTGAACCCTTTGCAAGACCGGCCTTACCCACCCTGACGGCCTCCCATGGTGGAAGAAAAGAAAGACAAGGGAGCAGGAGATCCTTTCAAAATGTTGCTCGAAGAGGCCCTCGAGCGACAAAGGAATGAGATGATGGATAACTATTCCCAAATCCTTCGGTAGGTATCAACAGGCGAAGCATCTTCATCCAATAGTCACTTTGGAGGCGCTGCCCCCTTTAAGGTACAAGTTAACTTTGACATCCCTATATTTGAAGGTCAATTAGACGTAGATGTCGTAGATAAATGGTTAAAGCTGCTGGGAGTATATTTTTTGGTCCATAATTTTTCCAATAGGGAAAAGATTACTTTTGCACTTCTCAAAACCGCCCCCCACGTCAAGGACTGGTGGGAAACCTACTGTGAGAAAAGGGATGAGGAGGAACCCTCACTATATTCATCCGCACCCACTCGAAATTATTTCTGAGATGCCATCAAGGAACAATATTACCTTGTTAGGAGCTATGAAGATAAGTACATAGACTGGACCACACCGAGGCAGGGAAGGGACCAAGATGTGACAAGTTCACAAATATTTTGCATACCCTTCACACGAAGTAGAGTATCAAGGATTCTGAGCAGCATCTGGTACTCAAGTACCGTGACTATTTGCACAAATACATCCAGGTAGAGATGGAGTTCTTGGACATCTCCTTGCTTGGCGTCGCATACCAATATGCTTTCAAGATCAAGTAGAAATTCAAACAAAAGAAGCGAGACATTGTATATTGAATCCAAAGCAGGAAAAAGGAACTTCCAAATCATTGAACAAAGGATAGAGCCAAGGTGGGGTGACCCAAGAAAACCCCTTGAAGGCACAAGCAAAGAAAAACACATGAAGGCGAAGAAGAACATAGGAAAATGATGTGAGTTCCACAAGAGCCCCACTCACAACACAAATGAGTATCGTGCCAAGTGGTCACTAGTGATCAAGCTATAAGCTTCAGAGTTAAATGCATATTCCGACTCTGAGTTGGAACCCGACAAGAGGAAGCAGATTATCGATGCAGAGCCCAATGCCATTGTTGCCACCACAAAGGTCCAAAAGATTGAGCTCGAAGATCCAAAGGAGGGGGAGCATCTTTTCCACTCATAGATGTGTGTGAAGGGATCTCCGCTGGAGTTCATTGTCGACAGTGGGAGCCAAAAGAACCTCTTCTCAATTAAGGTTGTGAAGTGGTTGGGCCTACCGACGACACCACACCCATAACTGTACACCATCGGATGGCTCCACCAAGGGCAAGATCTCCGTGTCGCATGCCCTACATCATTAAGCCCTTCACGGATGAGGTACTGTGTAATGTTTCCTACCTTGAAGTTTGTGATGTATTATTAGGCCAACCATACCTGTGGAAGCATCATGTTGTATATGAATCCAGGCCTCACACTGTTATTATTACTCAGGGCAATAAACTATTTAAGGATACCGTAGGTAGCCCCTCGCATATCGCCATTTTTTTTTATCTTTGTTAAGCAATGCAGTAAGATCATCTCCCAGACTGGGAAATTTGTTTGCTTTCTGGTTGACTCTCAAAGTAAGGGCAAGATCACGGCCACATCCATGGTCCGCGGGGAGGGTACCTCCACGCAACAGAAGTAGGTGTATAAGGTCGTGGAAGAATACAGGGATATCTTCTCCCCACCCACAGGGGTACTTTTGCACTATCAAGTCAAGCATTCAATCGATCTGACTCCCGGAGCACCTCTGCGCAATAGGTTGATATATTGTCGCTCTCTTTTAGAAAATGAAGAAATCAAGTGGTAGATCCATGAGTTGCTACAAAAGGGCACATCCGACCAAGTTCCTCACCTTGTGGGAGCCCAATTGTACTCGTGCAAAAGAAGGATGGGATTAGGAGACTCTTCTTTGACTATCAAACACTAAATAAAAAACTGTCAAGAACATGTATCCAATCACATGGATTGATGACTTTCTTGACTAGCTCTAGGGGGCCAAGTACTCTAACAAGATTGATTCGAAGTTTGGCTATCATCAGGTTCCAATAGAACCCACAGATGTATGGAAGATTGCCTTCAAATCCAAGGAGGGCCTTTTTGAGTGGTTGGTCATGCCTTTCGGGTTGACAAATTCCCCTACAACTTTCATGGGGTTGATGGATGACATTTTGCAGCCCTTCACCAACTCATTCGTTTTTGTATGTTTGGATGACATCCTTATCTTCAATAAGAGTTGGGAAGAACACTTGCAACACATTCGACATGTCCTGCAAACCCTACGTCAACACAAACTATGTGCCAACTTGGAGAAATGCACCTTTCGCATGAACCAAGTCCAATATCTGGGTTACATCATTGATGGGCAAGGCATGCATGTGGATCCGACTAAGATCTAAGTTATTCCAGATTGGCCAGCCTCAACCACTCTAAGAAAGTTTTGCATCTTTTTGGGCCTTGCCAATTTCTATTGAAGGCTCGTGTTGGGATTCTCTCATATCACTTGGCCTTTGAGTCAAGTTACTAAAGGCGAAGCTGTTGATTTGGGGTAGCATCAGATGTGCTCCAGCCATGAAATTTGGTGGAGAGGTTGGGGCACATGAGATCTCCAATACCTAGAAAGGGTTTGGGAAGATTCTAAACAGATCATGAGATATTAAAATAATCAATATTTTTAATGGAGTCCCTAAGTCTAAACTTAGGGAAAATAAAATATTAATGTGTATTAATATGAATTTGTGTTAGAGTGGTCCAAAAGACATGGATCAAGCCAGATCTAATCTGAGCCGTTGATTAGGGACTTAATCTCAACCGTTGAGATGTCAACAAGAAAAGTATAAGAGGAGGCTTGAGGGTCACTTGGAGAGGCACACCAGAGTGATCAATCATTCTATTCTCTAGAGCGGGGTTTGCTAAGAGAGATAGAATCAGTGACCGGGAGAGCAGTTGAGGGGCATTGAGTACAGAGAAACAGAGAAAATAAAGATTGTGCCGAGAGAGCAGCACAACAGCCAAGGAGAGTGATGCAGAGGTAGCAAGGGCTCACGCAGGGCCGCGTAGAGGCAGCCAAGTGCTGTGTAGAGCACTAGAGAGGCTAGCGTGTCTGACGCAGAGGCCCAAAAAGCTGACACAGGGCCTCCTGGGGATGATGCAGACCAAGAGAGGCTGACATAGGGCCAACGTGAGACAGAGGGGCTGACACAATCCAGATTGGGCAGATGCTGGGGTTGCAGAGCAATTTTGTGCTGAGGAGCTGCCGGCAGGATTTTTCGGGGTTTTAGCCAAGAGATTTCTCTCAAACTATGAGGTATAGCTGCTAAGGAAATTCTCTGTTGGGTAGGCTAGTTTCGGCACCCAGATTGTACTCTGATATTGCTTAATAAGAAAACCCTCAGATAGCTGCATTGGTTTGCCCGCATTGGGTTTTTCCAAGGACATTGGTCCAAAAATAATGGTGTCATATGGTGTGTTTGTTCTTGTTTCTTTTAGTTGCGATCTATAATATGTTGAGCATGCACTGGTGTTTCTAACTAAGTAAACTTAGAAACTTCAACATGGTATTAGAGCGTGATTGCACATCACAAGAGGACTAAGAGACTTCAGCCAAGCGGAGCAATAACAACAGAAAACAGTTGTCCCGAGGTGACAGAAGCTGTTTCTAGCAACGCAGAGGCCAAGAATTGCAACGAAGAGCCAGCTAGATCCAGGTAGAAGAAGATGGGAGTTGCACAGAGCATCGGAGAGGCCAACGTTGTTGACGTAGAGGGCTAAAGGGCTGACGCAGACCCATTTGGGGTGATGCAGAGCCAGTTTGAGGCAAAGAGGGGTTGACACAGTTAACAAAGATGAAGTTGCTGGAGTCTAGAAGGCTGCAGAAATATTGCAGAGTGGACCTGGTGAGGTACTGTAGTCAGAACAGTACCTGACAAAGTAGGGCCAGAGGAGTTGTTACCGAGGGTTTATAGCCGAGGAACCTAGATTAGCAGTGCAGTTGCACAAGACGATCAGAGTAGGGGGCATCTCGACAAGTGGCAGAAGGATTTCCAGGAGGGAAATCAGGACTCAGAGGAAGTCCAGAAGAGAACTTCCAGACGGGAAGTAGAGACTCAGAGGAGTTGAACAGAGAACTTCCAGGAGGGAAATAGAGGAGCGTCATGGCACTACACGGGGTAAGAGACCAGGATAGACTGGACGAAGCATCGAACTTCACAATCTGGAAGGCTAGAATCTTATCAGTGCTTGACAGGAATCGTGTCAAGAAATTTGCCTTGAAGATGATAGCTATCCCAGTCGACCCAAATGATAATGAAAAGTACGAAGAGGCGATGGCAAGGGCCAAGTGCATTATCCTTGACAGGGTCAAGGATCATGTGGTACCACATATAGCTGAGAAGGAAATGACAATTGAGATGTGGGAGGCTCTCAAGAACCTGTACCAGCATACTTCTGTGCAGAGAAGAATGCTGCTCGAGAACCAGATGAGGTCGTATCAGATGAAGAAGGGTCAATCGATTGACACCTTCCTCGGAGGATTGAATGAGATCCAAGACCAGTTGACTGTTATAGGACTGACACCGAATCAAGAGCTTATGGTGAGGACAACCCTGAATGTTGTCTCAAAAGAGTGGGAAGTGTTTGTCTAGAGTATCTTGGGCAGAGGGACTCTCCTACCTTGGGACGAGATATGGGCAGCTCTTCCCCAGGAAGAGATTAGACAATAGTCAAAGACAGGTAGCAGCAGCAAAAGGATCAAAGTTCTGCAAGAAGAGGAGGATGTGGCCCTAGCATCTGAGGGAAAGCAGCAGTGGAAGAAGAAAGATCTCTCCAAGATCAAGTGCTTCCACTATGGGGAGATGGGTCATTATGCGACCTGTTGACCTCTACCGGTCAACTACCCATGCAGTACACCCCCTTTTTCTTCGCAAAAAGGGGCAGCACCTGATCAGCGTGTCCGTGCCATCCTGCAGTCATCAACAACTTGATCAATCTAATTGTAAACCCAGTCTGCATGTATTAATTGTAAATAATCCTAGCAGATATGAGTCGTGTCGGTAAATTGCCTAGGTGGACCTAAGTTTCTTATGATAATCTATGTCCCAGAAGGTTTTTCGTCTCACCGATCCACGGATCGACAGAGTTTTCCTTCAAACCTGACCCCAAAGCCGGGATACATTTTGTCATTTGAATTTTAGGAGAATCCTAGTGTGTTGATCTGCTAGATTATAGTTGTGTCGCAGAACTGGGTGATTCGTGGGGTCTGTGTTAAAGGGGTTTTTCTCCCTTAAGATTTAAATTGTAAAAATCATGATGTAATGTGTCGTGAGGGTCGAAAAATGTTTTAAATCCCCTCATGAGTCCTAAGTCCTAGGTCCTAGGTGATGTTTCCAAAGGCTTAGTTCGATGATCCATTTTAAAATGAATTAAGAAATTAAAAA
>APFE030704810.1:2495-22624 GCA_000404065.3 Pinus taeda | reverse complement strand
TCTCTCCCTCTCCCCCTCCGCCTCTCTCTCTCTTTCCCCCTGCCACTCCAGCTCACCCTCTCTCAATCCTACTCTCCCCATACCCCTCTCTCCCTCAACCTATTACCCTCTCTACTCGTCTTCCTTCCCCTCTCTCTCTCTCTCTCTCACCCTCTCTTCCAGTCTCTCTATGTCTTCGTCTCCCCTTTCTTGTCTCCCACTCTCTTCGCTTCCTTATCCCCCTCCCCCTCTCCTTTCTCTTTCTCTACTCCTCCCCCTCTCTCCCGCACTCCCTATCCCTCTCTCTCCCCTTCCCTCCCCCTATCTCTCCCTCGCCCCTCTCTCCCTATGCCTCTCACGCCCTCCACCTCTCTCTATCTCTCTCTCTCCCCCTTTCGCTCTTTCTCTCTCTCCCCCTCTCCCATCCCCTCTCCCTCTCTCCCTCTCCCTCCCTCTCTCTCTCATTCTCCCTCCTCTCTCTCTTTCACTCTCTCCATCTCTCTCCCCCTTTCCCTCTACCTATCTGTTTTTCTCTCCCTCTCCCTCTCTCTTGATCTCCTCCCTCTCTGCTTTCTCCCTCTCTCCATCTCTCTCCTTCTCCACCCTCCCACCTCTATCCTGCTCTCTCTCTTCCTCTCACTTCCTCTTCTTCTCCCTCTACCTATCACCCTCTCCCATTGTCTTGCCTTCCCCCACTCCCAACCTCTCCCCCTCTCTATCTCTCTCCACCTATCCCTTCCCCTCAACCCTCTCTCTCCCTCTCTCCCTCTCTCTCCCTTCCTCTCTCCCCATCCTACTCCCACTCCCTGTGTCTCTCTCTCTCTTCCTCTTCTCCCTCCCTCTGCTCTCCCACTATTTCCCTCACTATCCATCTCCTCCTCCCCCTAACACACTCTTTCCTCCTCTCCCTCCACCTCTCCCTCCTCCTCCTCCTCTCCCTCCCTATCCCTCTCTCTCTATCTCTCTCTCCTCATCTCTCGCTCTCTTCACCAGACCCCCCCTCTCTGACTTTGTCTCTCGCACTCTCTCCTCCCTCTACCTCTCCTTCTCTCTCTCCCTCTCTCTCTCTCTCCCCATCCCCCTCTCTCACTCTCTCCCCCTCCCTTCCACCACATATCTCTCTCTCTACCCCTCTCCCTTCCCCTTTCGCCTACTTTCTCTCCCTATCCTCCTCTCTCCCCCTCATATATCTCTCTCTCGCGCCCTCCCTCTATTTCACACCCTCTCGCTCTCTCCCCTCTCTCCTCCCCCTCTCTTCTTTCCCCCTCCTCTCTCCCTCTCTCTATCTCTCTCTCTCTCCTTTGTCTCTGTTGTTATCTCCCTCCCTCTCCCTCTCCCTATGTCCAATGTTCTCTCCTTCGTTTTCCTCCTCCTGTGTCCACCTCCTCCTCCCCTTCCCTCTCCTTGTCTCTCTCCCTATCCCTCTCTCTTTTTCTCCTGCTCCCCCTCCCCCTCTCTCTACCCCTCTCCCTCTCGCACAACCTGTCCTCCTCCCCCCTCTCTGTCGCTCTTCCTCCCCCTCCGCCTATCTTGCTCTCTCCCCTTCCTGCTCCTACTCCCCCTCTATGCACCCAAATATCTCTCTCTATGCCTCTCTTCCTCCCCCTTTCACTCTCCTTATCCTACCTCCCCTCTCCCTCCCCCCTTCCCCTCTCTCTCACCCCCTCTATCTCACCCTCCCTCCTCCTCCTCTCTCTCTAGATCTCTGCCCCTCTCCCTCTATCTCTCTCTATAACTCTCTTCCCCTCTCCCTCTATCTCTCTCTTATAACTCTCTCTCCCCTCTCCCTCCTCTCTCCCCTTCTCTCTCTCTCCCCCTCTCTCCCCTTCTCTCTCTCCCTCCCCCCCCCCCTCTCTCTCCCCCTCCTCCCCTGCCCCCTCTACATCTCTCTGTCCACCCCTGTTCTGCTGTCTCCCTCTCTCCCGCCCCACACTCTCATTATCTCTCTTGCTGTCATTATCTCCATCATATCATTAAACAACATAAAGCATGACATTTGACAAACAAAAATATAATCATCGTTATCATAATCATATCATTTAACAAATACAATCCACGTCATGTAGTAAACAAAAACATCTTACCAATTAGAAATCAATAATAATGATATTATCTAAGAAAACCAATAACTATATCATCTAACAAACAATAAAAGAAATACATACATAAATATATACACATTAAGTGTGCAAAATATGTCAACATCATATTATCTTTCAATGAAATCCTATTATCTAATTAGAAAAAGCACAACAATCATATCACATAAAAAAGAAAAAAATGCTTTCATTTAAAAAAGCACATAAAGTACACCAACATGTACATATCATTACAAATAAAAAACAATGTCTATACATAAATATCGATGTCATGTCATCTAGCAAATATATCATATTATAAAAAAATGCAGTTTATGTGTATATTGGAAAAAAACAATTAAGCCTCTTTTCATATTTAAATAATCAAACACATCCATTTCACATATCTTATAAAAATAAAACAATTCTACTCATGAATAAATAATTTTATATCATCCCATTTCCAAATGACAAATAATTACATATAATAAAATAATACATATATATCCTTTCACATTATTAACAATCAGTTACAAATAAACAAATTCAATTCACAAAAATATTCTTTTCATTATTATATAATTTCAAATCAATAAATAATTATACAAACACAACTATAACTAAACAATTCAAATATTATTTTATTGGGCAGGTGAAAGAATGTTGCAGCACTAATCTTGCCTGAGTTTGGTGGCATGGGAAAGACTACCCTTGTTAGAGAAGGATGTAAATTTTGTTTTGTTAAATTGTTTGACAATATAGCATCCAACTTCATATATATATATATTGAAATTGTAAGGGTGAAAAAAAGCAAAAACAATTAGGAGAGAAGACGGATCACATAACAAAATGTTAATGCGGGTTGTTGCTGCCCTTCTATTGAACCCCTTTTCTGTCATTCTAGTATTGGTGTCTTTTCTCATTGATAAAAAATATGAAAATACAACAACAATACATAAATTCCTTATCATCAAAATGATCACTATCAATTATAAATTTTTTGAATAGACTGTGATACATGAAAATAAAGAAATGTATGGCAATCTGAACATTATTTTCATTAAACAAAACACGCGAACACATTTATGATAAAATGGACATTGATTTTATAAGACCCCGCACGTCAAGAAATGCTTACCTCTCATAGATGAATCCACACGCTCTGATAAATTTCTTCTCTAGAAAAACCCTCCCAATGGCATTTTCGACCATTGTTGGAATCTTCTGTCACAGAGATGAGATGGTCCAACAACCAGATTGGTAGGCCGTGTTTCTCTTGAGGGATCCATGGATGCAGAAGATTTGGGTTTTAATTTTAAAACAAAGAAAATCAGACAAAAATCCATTGCAATTCAATTTTAAAAGAAGAAAATAAGCGCTCAGAAACACGACAGTATGGAGCTATATCAATGAAATTAAATGATTCTGTAACCTATAGTCAGAATGATGGAATACAAAGAGTTGGAAAATAAATTTACTGGCAAGCCAAATGATATGATGGAGGATGTGTCCCTCCTTGGCTTTGAAATTCAACAGATTCAGAAAATTCAGATTGATTGGAGGGAGTTCGTCCAAATCCAAATCCAGTCTGAGACCCCGCTCCCATCTTCAATGTGACCCACTTTTACCTCTCCCAGTGGCCACCGCCCAGATACCTCTCACAGATGAGTTCACAACAACATGGACCGCAGGCTCTGAGGAATTTATTGTCCAGAAAAATGCTCTGAGTGGCCACGGTTGGCATCTTCTAAGATGGTCATCACCTATGATAGGAGGGATTGCGATTGGAAGTTATGACTCCATCGAGTCAATTGGGTTTTGTTGATTACTAATTGCATAGCCATCTGCACATAATATTGTTGTGGAGGAGTCACAGTATTTTTCAATTTCCATCTCTCGAACATAAAATTGTGGAGATTTCATCATCTTTTGAAAGCCATTAGTAAGGTCAACACCTCCTGGCACAGATTGTGGAGATTTCGTCATCTTTTGAAATCCATTAGTAAGGTCAACACCTCCCGGCACGGTCTTCTTAAATCTCCATTCCGAGAACATTGTGGAAATTTCTGCACCTTTTGAAAAGATTCAGGAATCAGTATGGTGTAACATCCCATACCCAATTCTCATTGATGTTGTGACTTGATCCGGATTTTTTTTGTACTTCACCTTCTGCTCCATGTTGTCTTTTAATGATGAACTGCGCCTGTGAAGAAAGAAATCAGGGTCAGAAATGAAAGTCAACCCAAAGTTTCATATGCATGAGAAGCCTAATCATTAAATGCATTGCCTCGATCTCGATTTCGATTTTTGTGGAATGATTGATGATCTATGCAGATGATCTTATTAAAAAAACCCAAGAAAACAACTAGACACATAGAAAAACACTTTAATTCAATTTACATAAATCGAGCTATGTTAATGAAATTTCCAAAATTAAATCAATTTCTCTCTCATTCATTCAGGTTTACCATCTCATTCATTCAGGTGTACCAGAATCATTTACGTGTGATGGAGAGTTGAATCCCTCAGATAGATACGCTACAAGCGATTAACTCAAACGTTGTCATATAGAAGTGTTTGTGAGTGGCAGATTTGAAACAGTGGTTGCGAATCCAGATTCTAGGCCATAGTTCTATTTATCATCTGTATTCGTTCCCATATAAATGCACACCATAGTTCAAAACAACATAAAGATTCTCGGCCATTGCTCGTACGTCAAAAAAGCTGTGATCTGTTCAAGTAACGTTTACCTCAAAAAAGCGTGAGATGCTTTTCTTGAAATTTTTGTACAAATAGTTGGGTTTTCTTTTCAAGAAATGCTTTCTAAGAAATTCTCTATAGAACCACGTCATGTATCCGCATCCGTGAAAATTTAGAATGTTCAGGCTTGAATTTTAACTTTCCGTAAATAGTACATTCTGTAATGTTGGCCCACGCCTTTTTTGGACCACTTCTTCTAGCCATTATCAATACAATTGATATTATATGGTTAACTATTTCGTATAGAGACAGCTCGTTATATTTTTCTATTTCTAGCTGTTATATTTTTCTATTTGTGTCTTAACGCATTCAATGTAATTGACAGTGTGTTATATTGTAATTCATTCAATATAGTTGAACCTCTTTATTTAGCGTTGATATCAATATAATCAAATTAATCTCTTTAAATTTTATTTATTTTTCAATTGAAAATCAAATTTTTTTTATTGGATATTATATTTTACACGAGACATACTTTATGTCATATAGGTTAGTTTAATTTTTTTTTGTTTTGTGCTTTCTACTATCAACAATTAATATTTCTTCAAAGTTACTATCAGTGACCAGGGAGAGCTAGTACATTTATCTATTTCTTTCATTTTTATGTATTCAATAATATATATAGCATATTTTCATTTAGGTTTCAATATATTTTTTACACGTCTTTATTTAGGTTTCAATGGTAATAGATTCACTCTTAAGTTTGAAATGCATTTTTTAATTTGAAAATAGCAAGTTTTTTATATCAAATTATATGTTTACTCTTTCAAATGTTATTGGTAACTCAAAGTTAAGATGAAGTCAAAATTAATGAGATCAATAAATATGCTTTTTTTAAATAGAATAGGAATTCCTAAAATTTAATTTCATTATTAAATATTATTAGATTTATGGGAGGACCATTAAATGTTCTATGAATTTTTTAGTGGTATATGCAACTCAAGGACTCAGATTTATGTGCAAGGTAGTTATGCTCTTTTTATCATTTTAATGAAACTGATTAATTAACAAAATATTATATGAGCAAGTTTCATATTTAATGAGTTATGGTTTTTCCGGCATGTGATATTGAGAAGCCATGACTCTGGTAGCATTCCCTATTTATAGGTTAAGAAACTCCTTAATAAAGTGGATATAAATATTCATTGATAAAAATACTCTTCTGTGCTTTCTGAAATAAATATATGCTTAACTTATAATAATAATAAAATAGTTAATTTCATAATTTTTTAAATATTACCATTGTGAGATGTATTAACATACATTAGTCATTTAATTAATATAATTATGCTATTACCTAAATTTCTAATAAAAGTGTGTTGTTCTTTTTAAGATTGATAATTTAAATACATTTTAAATATTTTAAAGCTACATTAATATTAAAGGTCTTAGATATTTGAAAATACATTTTATAGTGAATACTTCGGTGTTTACCACTTTTGTTAATGATATGGAGAGTGAGATAATTTATCTTATTTTGGTTATTGGATTTTTGTGTTTAATTTTTTTTAGTATAGAGTCTTCTCAAATAACATGGACACTTTGATTTGTATGGTTTAAAGTCTAGAAATAATTTTGATTTTTTTTTTGCTTCTTACTTTGTCTTGATCTTTTTTTGTGGTTTTAATTTTAGATATATTTTTTTTTATTTTTTTTAGTTTCTATACAATATTGAAAAATTAAAAGTTTATCCTAGAAGATGAGCAAGAAAATTCTTAGTTTAGAGAATGTATTCCTTAGAGAAAACTTTTCTCCAATCTTGCATCCTTGTATTTTCAAACAAATATAATTTATTCTAGAGCACTATATGATTTAAAATATTATTCCATTTCACTATACCATAGATTATGTACTTGACATATACAAGTATATTTGCATGTTATGCATGTCCACTATAGAGTAGATTCATTGTCATTTTGAGAACAATTTTGTATTTATATATAAACTGATTTCTACCAAAAATATCAAAAGGTTACATTTTCTTTTCTTTTCCTATGGTTGATGTTGTGTTTCACATCAGTACTGTATAACAAGACACAACTCAACATGACTACACCCCCCATAATAAGAACTTTTAGCAGTTTTTTTCTTTTTTAACTAGTGCAATCATAAAGATTAAATGACTTCTATATGCATTAATCCATGATAAGCATCAAAACACTTACCCCATTATAAATTTCACATTAGCAAGATAAAATTAATCATAAAATTTAACTAAATTATAAATTTATTTTAATTTTTTCCTCACATTACCATGGAAATTCTTAACTCAAGTAAATATCTCTTCTTACAATAGCATGGGCCAATACGATGGCTTATCAATACCACATGTCCAATATGATATATGTTGATATGATGTTTTCTATAATTAAACAATTCGACATCAATTAATTAAAATAGCATAATTTACTTGGAGATAAATCTTAACCGTTGATATGTGAATACTACTATGACTATTCTAGCATATTCCATGGAGATTAAATCTCTAACATTCACCTAATAACTGTAAATAATTAAATTAAAAGTGTGAGAATATTATTCTCAAACAAACATGCATATGAATGTAATAAGAAAATGTATAATGTAATCATTTAGGGCATGACTTCTCTCCTTTATGACCTAGATTTCCTCTTTATGACTTCTCTCCCTTATACCTTAGTTATCATCCATTATGAAATCTAAGGTCATCATCTAGTGAATATGGAGGACTTGTTACAACCAACAAGACTTAAATTAGACATTTATTTGGACAACAAGATAGGGTTGGTACAAGATCATGGATTTTGTATTTCCCCCTTTTCTAAATGTAGTAATATAAATAAAATAAACACATACCTTGAAAACTTGAAAAATGTCAATCATAGATAAAAACAAATTCATTATTTATGAGGGTTAGAACCATCTTCTTTAGAAGATATAACTACTTTGACCATCGATGACCTGATAATAATATGTATATCTTTAGACTGAGATTTATTTTTAGTACTCATACATTTATGTTCCCTGTGTCTTTCCTTAGCTTGAATTGAAGTGTTGAGTTTCTTATTTTCATGGAAAATTTGACTAAGACACTTTTTAAGACATGGGACAGTGCGAAAGTGTTGCTGGTACCAATACATGTCCTTAACTTATCCTCATTTGAATGGATGTTGATCCGAGGACTATCATCACAATGATCAACATCAACACATAAATCCAAAATTATCTTGGACCCGCGGGCTATTTCTTTTTGGCAAGATTTCAGGATGAGCCTCAATATGGAAAAACTCATCGTTTCTAGGAGTATTTATTTGTATGTTTCACCTTGTTCATGATATTTTCCTCTGAATTTGTTTAATCTTAACTTTATATTGAGGGCTTTGTTATGATTGATTGATCTCTTCTTCATGTGCAGGTTCTTTAGTTATAATTTTGGCCCAAAGACTTAGCCTGGAGGGTTTCACTTCTCTTTTATCCTTAAATTCCTATTTTCATTCCATATGTCAGATAATAGTACACTTGTTCATGCTTCTAGTTAAGTGAGTACCTGTAGGTCTAAGAGTTTTGACATTATTATCATTTGAAACATAAGGATTTTCTTCGTGAATTAATTATTCACAATCATTCAGTACCTAATGATGATATGGTGATTGAAAAGGATGTCAAATGAAGGGTTATGCCCCCAAATGGTGTCTAACTAGAATATAGGTTAAATTGTGATGAAAAAGTGATCTTTAAGAGTTTTTGTGACATGACTGGTATTTGCAGGATATTTTGGTTTGGAATTTATATAGATAAGGGGGAAAATTATGTTTATGTATGAGAAATGTCGTTAAGAACCTTTTGTTATAAATAAAAACCATAATATTTTACTCTTCATAAGTAACATAAAATGCAACAAAAGCACTAAACTACACCATTTATATTTCAGAGAGGAAATCAACATGCCTTTCACATGATATCCACAAACATTACTAACTGTAAGTTGTTTCAAGGGAATGTCACACATTGCGCAATTTTTAGACCATTTCTCTCTCTCAAAGGGGAGATGAGTAGTTGCTGCAATGAAATCAATATTTGTATCCATCTCTATATCACCTACTTGAGCTTTCTTCGTATCAAAAGAAGAGACAAAACCTTGACAATCCCTTTACTTCAAGTCTGAAACAACTGAAGTAAATCCCACTAGTTGACCTAGTGGAACAAGTTTTCACATTCAACATATGGCTCTAGTATCTCAGCTCAAATGGATTTAAACTGGATAAGGGGTGCCATGGTTAGAATCTTAGATGGTTTAGCCAGGAATCAAGGTGAAACATAGAGGGAAAATGCACAATGAGTGTGTTACCAAACCCTAACTTACATAGAGATGTAAAAAAATATGAACAAAATCAATGAATCGACAAGGTGTTATTAACCTTGAAACACCAAGGGATTAACTTAAACATTGATAGTTAGGATGTATGGTACATAAACATTAATAGATGTCATATACGAGTGTCTATGAATGGTCAATTTGAAAAAAATTGTGCAAATCAAGATTAATATCCCTGATGAGCATGTCAAATCGCCCATAAAATTGTGACACAAATCTCAAAGAAATAACCCTTAGCTTGTGTTAGTGTCGGTATCTTCATCCCTCCGTTAGTGATCAAATTCTCTTTTTTCATGCATATTACGTGTCCCATCTGATCAACTACATTCCATTAGGTCATGGATCAACTGATGGTAGTGTTTCGTTATCAATTTTCCTCATGGCATTTACCTGTTGGCATGTTTTCACATGTTTATGTCATTTACTGTCGTTTTGTTTCATTTCATTTACCAAAATCAGTTTTAGGGGTTTTAGTCTCACTAGGTCTAGCGTTTGCCACCATGGTTATCCAAAACTCAATAAAAGGTTAGAAGTTACATGAGGAGGTTTCATAAGTTCATAAGATCATAAATTCACTGATGATATGACCCAATAAATGGTTTTTACCTCAAAACTCTATTTTTAGGTGAAAACAGAGTTTTTTTATTTCTATGTACAAATTTTATGTAGGTTAAAGTGTTTTCTATATGTAAAAAGTTCCAGCTGTTGCGCTTGGTCACCTTGCCAACTCCAGCCACTACAAGGAACAAAATCATCAATGCATTAGTTCATCAAGTGATGAAGAAAAGTCAATTCAAATGAAAAACAAAGTTTATGAGCAAAAGTTACTTTGACATTATAAGAGTGGGTTTGAAATAGCGAAAAATTAAAAGTCATCCATATATAAAGTGAAAACATTCTAGTCATCTATTTCATTGTGTAAGACATTCATGAAGAGCTAAAATCATGATTTGGAGGCAAATTGGACAAAAGAAGGTGAAATTCCTGTTTTTCTACCAAATCTTTCTGACGTTGTGGATCAGAGGTAGTGCGCTGTGCATTAGGCTGGTGCTATGTATCAGCAGGTTTCTGCCACTGTAAATTTACAAGGGCACTGCGCATCAGGAAGGCATTAAGCATTGGGCCCAGTGCGCTGCGCATCAGTCAAGAAGCTGCCAAAACATTCCAAATCACCTAAAAACCCTCAAAAACATTGCATTTCTCTCCTACAAGTAAGTTATCATTGTTCTTGAGCTGAATTTGATCTCCTACATGTTTTTTTCATAAGTTTTGCATGTTGAAACTCAAACCCTAGCTTGTCTTCATCAATTTCCATTTCATTGTAAAGCTTTCACTCCATAACCAAAACCCACATCATTTTCCCCTTTTCTATAACATAATTTTTAATGTGGATAACATAATCATTAATGGTTAACATTAATTAATTATAATTCGTCATTTTCAATCTTATTAAACACTAACAATTATAGTAGGTCGTAATTAATCATATATTAATGTATTAAGCCACATGAAGTATTAGTAGTTTGATTATAGGCTAATATATAAAACCATAATTTATGAATATCAATACTATTTATTATTTATTAATATTATTATGTTAAAGCATTAATATAAGTAATATAAATAACAAGATATTTTTTTATATATTAGTAAATATAATATATATTAATATTAATGTTAATCTATTAATACTAGTCTAATATATATTAATATTATTGTTAATATATTAATATTAGTATTATCGTTAATGTTAGTATTACTATTAACACTGATATTAATGTGTGCCTCTTACTCTAAAATCTATCTTACTATTTACATAGCCATGCCCATTAAAACATGTGTCTTATGATGCAGTTGAACTTTTGAGGCCATAGCTATAACATACCCTAAAAATTATTTAGGTTTAAATTTTAGTGTTAATATAATATGACATAGCTATGATGTTTATCTCAGCTAATAAAACCTCATATATATATATTATATATATAATATATATATATATATATTGTGAACTTTTGCATGCATAGTTGTAAGCCATCCTAAAATGGTTACTATGTACACATATTATAGATATATTCTAGAATGATTGTTGGAGCTTTAGTGGCGTAACTGCAACATGTAGCCGCCACATCTCTTCTTTGAGATGAGCTACCATTGCCCAAGCTATTTTATTTCCATTTTGTATGTAAGAATATTTCAATTCTTTGATATTAATGACATGAAGTTTTATTTCTGCTTCAACTCTATGTTTATATTTATATTTTTATTCTTTTGCATTCCTGCATAAGTCTGGATCATCATAAAATGCACTAGGATTAAAACCAATCCTCCCTAGGACAACTACAAGCACATGCCATAGTCTAAGATGTTGAGTTGTTGTATTGAGGGATTCTTTCTTGGAGAGTGAAATACTTGGAGTTTGTTTTGAATTAGGACATGATGAGGAGAATTAAAGCTTGGATCCTCTTTTAGAGAGCACAAAACCATGTCACGACGAGTTCTCGAAATGTGAATCCTTAGCTTAAAGACCACAAAACTTTGGAGGTGGCTTCCAACTGCCACATGACACTTGTAAATCTTCACTAAAATACCCTCATGTGGATATAATTTAATAACTTATATTAGGTTGTTGTGTAATTGATCCATTTTCTATTATTTGCCTAACTGACTTATCTTATAAAATGGGGAGAGTGTCATCATTCATACATCATAGTCACTAGGTCATCCATATCTTCTTGACGTAATCATATTGTAGCCCTTTTTTTTGTAATGCAAGGGTTAAAGCTTGGGTGGATTATTGGGAAATAGGGTTTATAATAATTTAGTAAATGATTTTAATAAACACTTAAATAAAAGTTCCAAATAACTTTTTAAAATGTTATAAAATGATTAGGGTTTCAGGTTTAGGGTTTAGGATTTAAGTTTTAGGGTTTAGGGTTTAAGGTTTGGGGTTTGGGTTTAGGTTTAGGTGTTTAGCGTTTAGGGTCTACAACATTTTACTAAATCTTTTAATAAACAGTTAGATAAAAGTTACAAAACAATTTTTAAAATGTTATAAAATGGTTAGGGTCTAGGGTTTACGATTTAGGGTTTAGGATTTCCTATTTATGGTTTAGGGTTTATAACACTTTAGTAAATTCTTTTAATAAACACTTAAAAAAAAGTTACAAAATTATTTTTAAACTATTATAAAATTCTTAGCGTTTATGGTTTAGGGTTTAGGGCTTGGGGTTTAGCGTATAGGGCTTAGGTTTTAGGGTGTATGGTTTAAGTATTTAGTTAATTCTTTTAATAAACACTTAAATAAAAGTTACAAAACACTTTTAAAAATGTTATAAAATGCTTAGGGTTTAGGGTTTAGTTTATAGGGTTTATGGTTTAGGGTTTATTGCTTAGGGTTTAGGGTTTAGGGTTTACAAAACTTTATTAAATGCTTTTAGTAAACAATTAAAAAGGGTTACAAAACATTTTTTAAAATGATATTAAATCATTAGGTTAGGGTTTAGGGTTTGGGGTTTAGGGTTTAGGGTCTATGTTTTAAAAAGCCTTAGTAAATTATTTTAATACATCATAAAATGCATACGTTTTAGGGTTTAGGGTTTTGGGTTTGGGTTTTCGGGTTTATTGTTTAGGGTTTGGGGTTTAGGGTTTATAACATTTAGTAAATTATTTTGATAAACACCTAAATAAAAGTTACAAAATTCTTGTTAAAATGTTATAAAATTCTTAGTTTTTAGGGTTTAGGGTTATAAGACTTTATTAAATTATTTTAATAAGCACTTAAAATAGTTACAAAATGTATTTTACAATGTTATAAAATTATTATGCTTTAGGGATAGGGTTTATGGTTTAGGGTTCCGAATTTTTAACACTTAGATAAATTATTTTAATAGGAACATTAAAAAATGTTACAAAATGCTTGTTAAAATGTTATAAAATGCTTAGGCTTTAGGGTTTAGGATTTAAAATTCTATAAAATGATCATGGTTTAGGGTTTAGGGTTTATAACACTTCAGTAAATGCTTTTAATAAACACTTAAAAAAAGTAATAAAATGCTTGTTAAAATGTATAAAATACTTAGGGTTTAGAGTTTAGGCTTTAGCGTTTAGGGTTTTGGGTTTAAAGTGTTATAAAATGCTTACGGTATAGGATTTAGGGTTTATAACATTTTAGTAAACGCTTTTAATAAACACTTCAAAAAAAGTTACAAAAAGCTTGTTAAAATGTCATTGAATGCTTAGGGTTTAAGTTTAGGGTTAAAAATGTTATAAAATGCTTAAGGTTTAGGGTTTAGGGTTGATAAGACTTTAGAAAATTCTTTTGGTAAACACCTAAAAAAAGCTATGACACACTTTTTAAAATTTTAGAAAATGCTTAGTGTTTAGGGTTTAGGGTTTAGGTCTTATAACACTTGAATAAATTATTTTAATAAACACTTAAAAAAAGGTTACAAAACACTTTTTAAAATGTTATAAAATGCTCATGGTTTAGGGTTTAAAATGTTATAAAATTCCTAGGGTTTAGAGTTTAGGTTTTAGGGTTTATAAAACTTTAGTAAATCCTTTTAATAAACAATTAGAGAAAAGTTACAAAACACTTGCTAAAAAGTTATAGAATGCTTAGGGTTTAGGATTTATAAGGATTTAGTAAATTCTTTTAATAAACACTTAAATAAAAGTTAAAAAACTCTTTTTAAAATGTTAGAAAATGATTAGGGTTTAGGGTTTGGGGTTAAGGGTTTAATGTTTAGGGTATATAAGGGTTTAGTAAATCATTTTAATAAACACATAAATAAAAGTTACAAAACACTTTTTAAAATGTTATAAAATGCTTAGAGTTTAGGATTTAAGGTTTAGGGTTTAGGGTTTCAGGTTTGGGATTTAGAGTTTAGAGTTTAGTGTTTAGTGTTGATAATGATTTAGTAAATTACTTTAATAAACACTGTAATAAAAGTTACAGAATTATTTCTGAAATGTTATAAAATGATTAGGGTTTAGGGTTTAGCATTTAGGGTTTGGATTTTATGGTTTAGGGTAGTTTAGCGTGTTTATTGTTTATAATACATTAGTAAATGGTTTTATTCAAGGCCTAAATAAAAGTTACAATATTCTTTTTAAAATGACATAAAATGCTTAGGGTTTAGTGTTTATGGTTTGGCCTTTGGGATGTACGATTTTGGGTTTTGGGTTTTGATTTGGGTTTGAGGTTCAGGGTTAGAGGGTTAGGTTTTAGGGTTTTTTATAACACTTTAGTAAATTCTTTTTTGATAAATGCTTAAATAAAAAAGTTACAACAACTATTTCAAATGTTTTATGAAATGCTTACCGATTAGGGTTTAGCTTTGGACTATTAGCGTTTTGGGTTTGGTTTTAGACGTTTCAGGGTTTAGGGTTTCAGGGGTTTTGAACTTAGGGTCTCTATCGCTGTCGTAAGCTTTTAATAAACACTTAAATTAAAAATTTACAAAATGCTTTTTAAAATTTTATAAAATGCTTAGCGTTTATGGTTTATGGTTTAATGTTTGGGGTTTAAGGTTTAGGGTTTAGGGTAGAGTGTTTAAGCTTTATAAAATGATTGGGTTTTAGGGTTTTGTTGTTTAGGGTTTAGGGTTTAAGGTTTATATTTTAAGGTTTATAACACTTTAGTAAATTCTTTTAATAAATAGTTAAATAAAAGTTACAAAACTCTTTTTAGAATTTTATAAAATGATTAAGGTATAGGGTTTAGGGTTCACGACTTAGGGTTTAGGGTTTAGGGTTTACTGTTTATAACACTTTACTAAATTCTTTTAATAAACACTTAAAATAGAAGTTACAAAACCATTTTTAAAATGCTTTAAAATGTTGAAGGTTAGGGTTTGGTTTTAGGGTTTAGGGTTTAGAGTTTAGGGTTTAGGTATTATAACACTTTAGTAAATGCTTTTAATAAACATTTAAATAAAAGCTACAAAACACTTTTTAAAATGTTATAAAATACTTAGGGTTTCTGGTTTACAGTTTAGGGTTTAGGGTTAGGGGTTTATGGTTTAGAGTTTAGGGTTTAGGGTTTAGAATTTAGGGTTTAGGATTTAGGGTTTGGGGTTTAGGTTCTAGCGTTTAGGGTTAAGCATTTTTAGTTTAGGCTTTAGGGATTAGGGTTTACGATTTAGGATTTACAACAATTTACAAAATTCTTAGGGTTTAAATTTTAATATTTTCAGTTTAGGGTTTAAGGTTTCAGGTTTAGGGTTCATGGTTTCAGGTTTATAACACCTTAGCAATTGTTTTAATAAACACTTAAATAAAAGTTACAAAACACTTTTTAAGATGTTATAAAATGCATGGGTTTAGGGTTTAGGATTTGGGGTTTAGGGTTTATGGTTTAGGGTTTGGGATTTAGGGTTGATGGTTTAGGGTTTGGGATTTAGGGTTAAGGGTTTAGGGTGTATAAATGAACCACCCCACCTTAGGGGGGTATCCGCTGCTACATGGTACACATAATGTATTCATCCCACTGAGCCTCAAGGAGTTATGAAGAAAAATAAATAAAAGGAAACATGTTTATGAAGAAGAGTGGAAAAGAAAAGGTCGGAGTATCTCATGTATCACAATTTTCTCCCTCTTACACTCACATACCCAAGTGTGGTCTTCTGTTATTATAAATTCTCGTAAATTCTTAGGGTTTATGGTTTAGGGATTAGGGTTTGGGGTTTAGGGTTTATAATATTTTAGTGAATTATTTTACTACGCACTTAAATAAAAGTTATAAATAGTTTTTAAAATGTTATAAAATTCTTAGGCTTTAGCATGTAGGGTTTAGAGTCTATAACACTTTAGTAAATGTTTTTAGTATACACTTAAACAAAAGTTACAAAACACTCTTTAAAATGTTATAAATTAATTAGGGTTTAGGCTTTAGGGATTAGATTTCAAGTTTATAACACTTTAGTAAATTCTTTTAATAAACACGTAAAAAAAGTTACAAAACACTTCTTAAAATGTTATGAAATGCTTAGGGTTTAGGTTTTAGGGTATAAGGTATATGGTTTAGGGTTTTGGGTTTAAGGTTTAGGGTTTAGGGTTTAGGGTTTAGGGTTTATAGCACTTTAGTAAATTGTTTTAATAAACACTTAAATAAATGTTACAAAATGCTTTATGAAATTTTATAAAAGGCTTAGTGTTTAGCTTTTAGGGTTTAGGCTTTTCGGTTTAGGGTTTAGTTTTTATGGTTTAGGGTTTATAACACCTTAGTAAATTATTTTGATAAAAACTTAATTAAAAGTCACAAAACTCTTTTTAGGTTTAGGTTTTTAAAGACTTTAGTAAATTCTTATAATAAATACTTAAACAAAAGTTACAAAACACTCTCTAAAATGTTATAAATTTTTTAGGGTTTAGGGTTAAGAGTCTAATGTTTATAAGAATTTAGTAAATCCTCATAATAAACACTTCAGTAAAAGTTATATTCTGTTTTAAGATGTTATAAAATGTTGAGGGTTTATGGTTTAGGGTTTATGGTTTGGGGTTGGGTGTTTAGAGTTTAGGGTTTATAACACTTTAGTAATTGATTTTAATAAACACTTAAATATACATTACAATATGTTTTCTAAAGTGATATAAAATTATTAGAGTTTAGTGTTTAGGGTTTAGGGTTTAGAGTTTAGGGTTTAGGGTTTAGGGTTTAGGGTTTAGGGCTTGTGGTTTATAGTTTAGGGTTGAGGGTTTATAACACTTTAGTAAATTATTTTAATAAACACTTAAATAAAAATCACAAAATTCTTTTTAAAATGTTATAAAATGCTTAGGGTTTAATGTTTACAATTTGGGGTTTAGTGTTGAGGGTTTAGGATTTAGGATTTAGGGCTTAGGGTTTAGAGGTTAGGGTTTAGGGTTTATAAAACATTAGTAAAGGCTTTTAATAAACACTTAAATAAAAGTTTCAAAATAATTTTTTAAATGTTATAAAATGATTAGGGTTTACAGTTAATAGTTTATGGTTTAAGGTTTGGTGTTTTGGTTTTAGGTTTAGTGTTTAGTGTATAGGGTCTACAACATTTTGGTAAATTCTTTTAATAAACACTTAGATAAAAGTTACAAAACAATTTCTAAAATGTTATAAAATGCTTAGGGTTTACGATTTATGGTTTAGGGTTTGGGGTTTAGGGTTTATGGTTTAGGTTTTGGGGTTTAGGGTTTATGTTTTTGTTTTTAGGGCTTAGGATTTTGTGTTTATGATTTAGGGTTTATAACACTTTGGTAAATTATTTTAATAAACACTTAAATAAAAGTTACAAGATTCTTCTTAAACTGTTATAAAATTCTTAGGGTTTATGGTTTAGGGTTTAGGGCTTGGGGTTTACGTTTTAGTTTATAGGGTTTAGGGTTTAGGGCTTGGGGTTTACGTTTTAGTTTATAGGGTTTAGGGTTTAGGATTTATAAAACTTTATTAAGAGATTTTAATAAACACTGGAAAAAGGTTACAAAACACCTTTCAAAATGTTATTAAATGATTAGGTTTTAGGGTTTAGTGTTTATGGTTTATAACACTTTACTAAATTCTTTTAATAAACACTTAAATAAAAGTTACAAAACCATTTTTCAAATTCTCTAAACTGTTGAAGGTTTAGGGTTTAGGGTTTTAAGTCTAGAGTTTAGGGTTTAGAGTTTAGGGTTTAGGGATTATAATACTTTAGTAAATGATTTTAATAAAAATTTAAATAAAAGTTACAAAACACCTTTTAAAATGCTATAAAATACTTAGGGTTTATGGTTTACAGTTCAGGGTTTAGGGTTAGGGGTTTATGGTTTAGACTTTAGGGTTTAGTTTTTATAGCACTTTATGAAATGTTTTTAGTAAAAACTAAAATAAAAGTTACAAAATGTTTTTAATATTGTTATAGAATTCTTAGGGTTTAGGGTTTAGGATTTAGGGTTTGGGGTTTAGGTTCTAGGGTTTAGGATTAAGTGTTTGCAATTTAGGCTTTAGGGATTAGGGTTTATGGTTTAGGATTTATAACACTTTACAAAATTCTTAGGCTTTAAGTTTTAATATTTTCAGTTTAGGGTTTAGGGTTTCGGGTTTACAGTTCATGGTTTAGGGTTTATAACACCTTAGTAATTGTTTTAATAAACACTTACATTAAAGTTACAAAACACTTTTTAAAATGTTATTAAATTCTTAGGCTTTAGGGTTTAGCATTTGGGGTTTAGAGTTTATGGTTTAGGGTTTTGGGTTTAGGGTTAAGAATTTAGGGTTTAGGATTTAAGGTTTAGGGTGTAGGGATGTACCACCCCACCTTAAGGGGGTATCCACTACTACATAGTACACATAATGCATTCATCCCATTGAGCCTCAAGGAGTTGTGAAGAAAAATAAATAAAAGGAAATTGGTGTTTGAAGAAGAGTAGAAAAACAAAGGTTGGCGTACATGTATCACAATTTTCTTCCTCACACACTCAGAAAGCCATGTACGGTCTTCGATTATTATAGATTCTCATAAAATTTGTAGGGTTTATGGTTTAGGGATTAGGGTTTATAACATATCAATAAACTATTTGAATAAGCACTTAAATAAAAGGTACAAATAGTTTTGCAAAATGTTTTGAAATTCTTAGGCTTAGCATTTATTGTTTAGAGTTTATAAAACTTTAGAAAATGTTTTTAGTATACACTTAAATAAGAGTTACAAAACACTATTTAAAATGTTATAATTAATTAGGGCTTAGGTTTTAGGGATTATGGTTTCAATTTTATAACACTTTATTAAATTCTTTTAATAAGTTGTAAAAAAAGTTACAAAACACTTTTTATAATGTTATGAGATGCTTAGGGTTTAGGTTTTAGGGTATAAGGTATATGGTTTAGGGTTTTGGGTTTAAGGTTTAGGGTTTAGGGTTTATAACACTTTAGTAAATTGTTTTAAGAAACACTTAAATAAATGTTACAAAATGCTTTATGAAATGTTATAAAAGGCTTAGGATTTAGCATTTAGGGTTTAGGTTTTTTGGTTTAGGGTTTATAGTTTAGGGTTTAGCTTTTTTGGTTTAGGTTTTATAAAAACTTAGTAAATTATTTTGATAATAGCTTAAGTAAAAGTCACAGAACTCTTTTTATAATGTTATAAAATTCTTAGGGTTTAGGTTTTATAAGACTTCAGTAAAGTCTTATAATAAACACTTAGATAAGAGTTAAAAAACACTTTTGAAAATGTTATAAATTGCTTAAGGTTTAGGGTTAAGAGTATGATGCTTATAAGACTTTAGTAAATCCTTTTAATAAAAACTTAAATAAAAGTTAGAAATTGTTTTAAGATGTTATAAAATGCTTGGGTTTGATGGTTTAGGGTTTATGGTTTGGGGTTTGGTGTTTAGATTTTAGGGTTTATGGTTTATAAAACTTTAGAAAATGATTTTAATAAAAACTTAAATATAAGTTACAAGATGTTTTCTAAAGTGTTATTAGAGTTTAGCATTTAGGGTTTTGGGGTTTAGGGTTTAGGGTTTAGAGTTTACGATTTAGGGTTTTAGGTTAAGAGTTTATGGTTTAGGGTTTAAGGTTTGTGGTTTATAGTTTAGGGTTGAGAGTTTATAAAAATTTGGTAAATTATTTTAGTAAAAACTTAAATAAAAATTACAAAATGATTTTTAAATGCTATAAAATGCTTAGGGTTTAATGTTCACGATTTGGGGTTTAGGGTTTAAGGTTTAGGGTTTAGGGTTTATGATTTAGGGTTTAGGGTTTGGGTTTTAGAGGTTAGGGTTTATGGTTTATAAGACATTAGTAAAGGCTTTAAATTAACACCTAAATAAAAGTTTCAAAATACTTCTTAAAATGTTATAAAATGATTAGGGTTTAGGGTTGACAATTTACGATTTAAGGTTTGGGGTTTTGGGTTTAGGTTTAGGGTTTAGTGTGTAGGGTATACAACATTTTGGTAAATGATTTCAACAAAAACTTAAATAAAAGTTACAAAATTTTT
>APFE030704808.1:0-12028 GCA_000404065.3 Pinus taeda | reverse complement strand
AGGGAATCAAATTACACCAAATGGGTTGGTATTAAAAGATCAATGTATATAAACCCTAAGATAAATATGGTAAACCGTAGAATTATCATGGTTAACCATGGTTTTCCATTGTTGATTTTCATATTGAGACAATCTTTGTGACAATGAGATGTTACACCATAGTTGACCATGATTGGTCTTCAAATGTAAAAAATCTTTGTTACAATGAAATGTTTGACCATGGTTTGTTTTCATATTGAGAAAATCTTTGTAAAAATGCAATGTTGGACCATCATTGATGATGATTATAAGCCAAGGGGATTTATATTAGACCTAAGGATTAATATTATAAACCATATGAATAATATTAAACCCTAGGAATAAGAACCCTTAGATTAATATACCTAAGGGAATAACAAACCAAAGTGATTGATAGTAAATATCCAAGGGATTATAAACCCAAAGTAATAATAGTAAACCCAAGGGAAAAATATTATAAACCCAAAGTATGTAAACCCTAAGAAAATTAGTATAAACCCTAAAATAAACATAAAGGACCATGGTTTATTATGGTTGATTTCTACATTGACACAATCTTTGTCATAATTCAACACTGGACCATGGCTGATTTTCATATTGAAAGAATCTTTGTCTCAACGTGACATTGAATAATGGTTGGCAATGTTTGGTTTTCATATTGAGACAATCTTTGTCACAATGTGACATTGGAACATGGCTCACAACATTTGAACCTGATTATAAACTTGGGATTTATATTAAATTGTAGGATTAATCTTATAAATCCCATGAATAGTATTTCATAATAAGACAATAATTCTCACAATGCAGTCTTGGATCATCATTGACCATGGTTGATTTTCACATTCAAACAATCTTTGTCTCAGTGCAACGTCGCACCATGGTTTACCATGATTGATTTTTATATGGAGACAATCTTTGTCACAATGCGACATTAGACCATTCTTGATTTTCATATTGAGAAAATCTTTGTCACATTGTGACATTGGACCATGGTTGACCTTAACTATAAACCAAGGTATTTATATCATACCCAAAGGTTAATATCATAAACCCAAATATTAATATTAGAAACCCTAGGGATAGTATTAAATAGCATGAATAAGAACCGTTAGATAAATAAACTTAATGGATTGATATTATAAACCTAAAGGAATAATAAATCAAAGGGATTAATACTAGAAATCCAAGGGATTATAAACCGGGTGGAATAATATTAAACTCAAAGGAAAAATTTTGTAAACCCAAAGCATATAACCCTAAGATAAATTGTATAAACCTTAAAATAAAAATGGATGACCATGGTTTATCTTGGTTAATTTTTCATATTGAGGCAATCTTTGTCACAATGCAATGTTGGACCATGGTTGACCATGGTTGACAATGTTTGATTTTCATATTGAGACAAGATCATGGTTGACAATGATTGTAAGCCCAAGGGATTTATATTAAATCATAGGATTAAGATTATAAACCCAATGAATAATATTTCATATGGAGACAACCATTGCGAGAATACGACATCAGACCATGATTCAGCATGGTTTATTTTAACATTGAGACAATATTTGTCATAGTGCGACGTCACACCATGGTTGACCATGACTATAAACCAAGGGGATTCATGTTAGACCCAAACACTAATATTATATGAATAATATTATACGTGAGGGAATACTAAACCAAAATTATTAATGCTAAAACCCCAAGGGATTATAAACCCAAGGTAATTATATAAAACCCAAGGAATAAATATTATAATCCCTAATATTGATAGAATAAATCCCATCACATTAATATTAATCCCAAGGGTTTCTAATATTAGTCAGAGAACCTTTTTGTTAATACTTTAATATTTATATAATATTAAAATTTTTTTTTATCTGACTATAAATATTTTAATTTCTGTTACTATGTTAATTGTTAACTAAAATTTTTAAATGATTGTGTATAATAATATTTTTAACATTATTTGTTCCCTAACACCAAGATTATTTTGTATTTGATGATGTTATTATTTTATTAATAATATACAAATATATTGTTTTTCATTTTTATTTTAATGTTATTGTATTATTAATTCATATTATTATTTGTATTTTATTTAAGAGAATTATTTACCTAGGATAATAAATATTATAAATTTGTGAAAAACTTACTATAAATTAATATGAAGTTATTTAAAGTCTAACAATAATATTATAAAAACAAAAATGATATCATATTATAAACTTTCGAGATAATATTTCATTGCGTAAGACAATAACATTAAACATTATAATCCAAGGGATTAAACTTTTGGTTTGACATATTATCCCTTGAGTTATTATGTTAATCAATAATTTATAACTATTAATTAAATTAAATTGATTTTTTTGATAATATTATATCTGTAATTTAATGATCAGTATATGGTTTATGAATAATAACAATTATAATTTAACAATTAAGGAATTAAAATAATTAATAATTAACACATTATAACAATTGATAATACATTAGTATTTTATTACTATCAAAATATATAGAAAATTTAATTATTAATATAATATTAATAATAATTGTAATATTTTTTTCTAAAGGAAAAATCATAACCTTCCATTAATTTCAAAAATTACATGTAGTATATGAGAGTGGCATATGCAATCTACTAGTCATAGTCTTCAAGTAAAAAACAAAAACATATGGCTGAGGCCATTGCAAAAAGTATAGCTATGTACCTATATTACCATGCAGGGTGTACAGATAAGTCTAAAAACAAGAAATATAAATATATACATAACATCCTCAAGCAGTTGCACTAAAAACTGTTGTGAATAAACAAAAATAACTTGAATATGCCCAATCAATGTAGGGATGGTGATAGTATTGATATTGTTCATCTCCAATTTGTTCCTGTAACAACAAAAAGCCTCTCAGATGTGTCATAGCCTTCTTGGATAATTCGTCACCAGCCGAGTTACATTCCCAGTAAATATCTTGACATGTAATCGAATCAAATTATACATTTAAAATGAGAATTTCATCTAATATCTTCTTGAGTGAATGCACATGGAATGCATTAATGTTATTGAACCAATTTATAATGATTTTTGAGTCACCGAATATCTCTAAATGATTACACCAATGAGCGAGTGCTAAATGTAAGAGATGTGTGAGAGAAATCAGTTCTGCAAAATTATTAGTTCCCACTCCTAATCCCATTTGAATTTTGAAGTGGTAGTGTTTAGAAATATGGAATAAGATTCCACACCACATCCCTATGCTTTTGTTGTACCATCGAAATAAGCCCATGGGATAGTAATTTCAATAGCTTCAGGTGTAACTACTCGGTTTGTGGGAGTGTGATCCTCATCCTATAATTCATGATATCCAGTAATGATATTAGCTGTGATCAAAGGCCATCTAGACAATTTTCCCCTGAAAATAATCACATTCCTAGTAAGTCAAATGGACCAACAAACAAGGAGAGGAAGATGAGGAATTTTTAAATCACTACTTGTAGCTCACCAGAGATCCCAAGCTTCAGATACAGATTGGAATTGCCATCTAATGGGTAGAGAAAGCACATCTAGGACTTGATTCCAAAGTTGAACATTTATTGAGCAATATAGAAAAAGATGATCATTGGTTTCTTTCTCTTGTTGATAGAGCACACACCAGGTTAGGTCGTAGAATGATCGATGCATAAGGCTATTACTAGTTGGACTCTTGTTCCGAATGACATTCCACATGAAGAGCCTCATCCTTGGTGGCACTTTGAGCTTCCAAATATTTCCCCACTAGTACAAGAGTACTAGTGGTATGTGCGTGGCATAGATTACAGGATAGCAAATTTTCGGGGTGTATGTGTCATGATCAATAGGGGTCGAGATGACCTCATTGGCTCCTTATTTTATATGAATATGGGATTTAGAGAGTGGTGACATAACCTTCCCAATCCTACTGCCATTATGTGGGGATACCCAAATGTCTTATTGATAGCAAAGCTTTTTAAAAAATTGTACTATTCTCGAGATCAACCACCTGTGCAATCACCTTGATATTCCTATGATTGAAAAAAAGAATAAGGTCGCGAGGTAATCGAAACATATTCCCTCCTCACGACCAGGGGTCCAAGCCTATGCACACTGATGAACCATCATTGATTCACCATGTTAATCCATTTCTGATAGTAGGAAAAGTGTGTAATATTGCTCTCCAAACCATGGATATCCTAGTTCGCTACTCGGAGGGCAAAAGAATCTAATCCATAAGCTAATGTGGCCAAATATATTTATGATAACTAACTTCAATTGAGAGATTTTTTGAAGTGAGTATGATCCAACCCAGCTTGGTAGCAAGTGCATGTGTTAAAGTAGATAAGTCCTTCAGTCCCGATCCACCCCATTTCTTGGGTAAAGAAATATGCTTCCAACCCACCCATGCAAATGGGTTTCCCTCCTTATAACCATTCCAAAAAAATTTGCATCAAATACTTTTTATTCAGGTTAATATTCCTTTAGCAATTCAAGCTAGAGACATACATTAAATAGGTGTAGCCTCCAAAAAGTATTTAATGAGGACTCATCAGCCAGCTCTAGAGAGGAATATATGGTTCTAGTTGAGTAATCATTTCTCGATCTTGACCATGAGGCATATCGAGTCAGAAATCCTCTAACAATGAGGTTTCATTCAGAACCCTAGATATTTGAGTCCATCATCCAGGTGATGGCTTTGGAAAGGAATTTTTTTATGTGCAAACCTTGCTCCATGAGGAGAACAATCAAAGAGAGTAATGGTAGATTTTCTGTGGTTTGCTTCCATACCTATGGCCTTGGTGAAAAGGGAGATAATTTCAAAGAAAGTTGAGGTATCCCTTACACTTCCATTAAGGAAAATGAGCACATCATCTATGAGTGTTAGGAGAGTAAGGAAGAATTAATCAGTGATTTTGAGTCCCTGAAGTCACCCATCCTACTTGGCATATGCAATGGGTTTGCTGAGACCTTCCATAACAATCAGAAATTGAAGAGGTCAGAGTGGGCATCCCTGCCTCAGTCCATGCTCAGCATGAAGGAAATGTGATTTTGAGCCACAAATAAGGACACTAAAGGAGGCTGAGGTGATGCAACACATAATATAATTGATGAAGGGAAGGGGGTGGGAAGGGGGAATCCCAGGTGGGTGATAATCATTTTAATATAAATCCAACTAGACTGGTCGAAAGCTTTGGCAAGGTTAATCTTGCGGATATTCCCTTTAAGGTATTTTTTTTCTCATGAAATCAAGAGCTTCATGCGCAAAACCTATAGCCTCATGGATTTGTCTCTTATGGAGGAAAGAGAATTGTTCACAGGATATGTAACAAGAAATAATGGGCCTGAGGTGATTCACAATGATCTTGGTGATAATCTTGTAGAGGTAGTTACAGGGAGAAATGGGCTGGAAGTCATTGAACGAAGAGGGGGAGTCATATTTGGGGATAAGGGCTATGAAAGTGGTATTTATGGCCTCATAAATATGCCTAGATTCCCTCCATTCCTCCACCACTTTGAGAAGACTCGGTCCAATGGTCTCATGGAAGGCGAGGTAGAACTCTATAGTCCAACCATCAGGCCTAGGGCTCTTATCTTTTTTAAACCATTTTAATGTGATTTCCAATTCCCCCATAGAGACATGGGAGATGAGTTCCTCAACCTCATTTGGGTCGACAAACCTGGGGAAGTGTCCAACAATCTGAACAATTTTTCCAAGAGTGGTTGCAGGGGGAACCTTGAATAGTTTTCAAAATTGTGAGTTTCCAAGGTGAGTGAGCTGATTAAAGGAGGTTGTGTGTCCCCCATCCTCCGTGGGCATGTTCCAAATAGTGTTGCTGACTTTCCTTCCCTTTGCAAAGTTGTGGAAGAAAATTCTATCCCCATCTCCTAATTGTAACCAAATATACTAACTCCGAAGGTGACAAGTTTCTTCCCTCTCCCTTAAAATCTTGGATCGTTGTTCTTCCAACTTAATGAGATGGGACTTACCCTCCACTGATGTGAATCCTTGGCCCTAATCGTCCAACATATTGGCCAAATACTGTTCGATAGAGTATAGGGTTTGATCATCCCGATCTCTTTTTTCCTTGGCCCATATAATGGATAGTTGCTTAATCTCAATGAGGTTGGTAGAGAAGCCTTATGCCATGGTTCTCCTCGAGGATGGTGGGTGAGATAACCAATATCTACTGACCAATTGAATATAAGTGGGGTCTGATAGCCAAGTAGAGTTGAATTTGAAAGGTTCCCCTCGCTACAAAGAAGGGCGAAAGATTTCCATGAAGATGGGGGAGTGGTTCAATATACCTCCATAACCAATACATTATTTGTATAGTGATAATCTACTCAGCGGGGTGTCCTTAATAAGGAAGTGATCCAGGCGCCTAGCGAGGGCACCCTCCCCAATTATGTGATTGCCCCAAGTGGGTGGGGGTTTTACCTTCAGAATATCCGTCAAGTGATGTTGTTCAAGGAGTTGCTCCATGAAATCTAAAGAGGATCTGCCTCAGCATTGCTTGCCATGGATTCCCCAAATCCAATGGAAAAGTTCAAATCACCTCCTATAATGATATTATCAGGGTTGATAATGAAGATATTTATAAGATGGTTGCAAAATTCCTCTGTGTTGTGACAAGGACCATATATATTGATGATCTTGAGATCCATGGCCAGTTTCGAGGAAAAAAATCCATGCCAACGAATCCAACTCCACCCTAATAGGCCTTGAAATAAATAGTGCAGGAATAAAACCTAGGGCCCACCCAATCATCCCATGACATCAAGAGACTAGAAAGTCCATCCCAGTTTCAATGATCGAAGCACACGAGTAATATGGTAGCCAATCCTAGGGTTTCTTGCAAAAAGATAATGTTTATAGGCTTAGATTCAAATAGATGTCCAAGGCCTAGTTTTTTCGGAGAGCTAGTGAGACCTCTACAGTTAAAAGAAGACCACTTCATGGGGAAGACAAAGGGAGGGTAATCTATGCTCTAAGTACGCGATCAAGAGATGATTGTTTGCCGGATGCCACTTCTTACCTGATTGGTAGGATGGCATTCGACATGTGGGACTTACACCCTCTCATAGATTTGGGAGTGCAAGAGGGGGAAATTAGGCCCAACACAGAGGTTATAGAGCTCTCTAGGGGGTACGAGGAATGGGGTCGAAGGTTGTAGGTGTGCAGAAGTCGACTGATGGTCGAAGAAGTAGCAAGAGAGACTTGATCTGAAGAAGGGAAGGAGGGAGGAGTAGTAGAGTTAACTGGGAGGTGGGATACAAGCGGAAAAGGAATGGAGTGAAGAATGAAATCTAAGAAAGATGCAAATGCAGTGTGCAAATGCTATGCATAGCATGTAAGAGTAGAAGAAAAAAAAAAGCAAGGGAGAGGAGGAGTACACGAGGAGCAAGTAGCCTCAGCAGCAACCCTTGATCTTGTCATCGACAGGGAGGGAGGGTGAGGAGTGCTCAAGCTTGGCAACTAATTCGATGCTCCTTTATTTGATAGAGGTGCAATAGCTAGAGAAATCTGCCCTAGAACTGTTACTGATGCCCTATCTGCTTCGCTCTGTCATTCTTTTGATGGGTCTAAAGCCTCACAAACTAAAGGGTATTTCTTGTAGAGGTGCCCAACATTGTGGCACCTACAGCATCTGTGTGGTACACCTTCGTAGTCCACGATCTGTATCCTACTGAAATTTTTCCACTCTAAAGTAATTTTCCCCTTTAATCCTTCTCTTGTATACAAATAGATTAGTGTGCACGCCAAAGACCGATGCCCAAATTATATATGACTTGTCGTAGTGTGGGTAGGTGCTGAGTGCATTGCTTATATGAATGAAGATGTCTTGGGAGCAATAATGTAGGCAAAGACCAGGCAGCCTAACCCATAATGGACCTGCACCATCTGTTCCTTCTCTGGATCGAAAAGCGGGCTCTAGCACATTAGCATAAACGATGTCATTTGTATGTGCCAATATCTGGCAAGAGCCGAGTTGATATATTCCTCCTACTAAAAATGGAGTGCAAACCACCCCCATGCCAATGTTTGCACGTTAGGGAGGTCCTTGAATATATTGCTCAAAATATCCTTGACTTGGTGTTTGAGCCTTTCGAAAGAACAGGCACTACCCTGAACCCTATGAACAAGTACCTTACCAGCCGTGTTGACAACTTCCCCCTTGTTAACCCCTTCCCCAAATTTTAGGGTCAGGTCCTTACTCGTAGCCTTCATGCACTTTCTCTTCCTCTTTCATGAACTCGGTGCAGTCAAATGATCCTGCAAGGGGTCCTCAGAGCATAGGTGCTCCTTATGGAACTGCTGAGTAGAGTGCCAGACGTTTATGACCAAGGTTTCAAGGAAGCCTGAGGGGATGGGAGAGGGGTTTGGTGCCACAACAGGGGTGGAAGGGTTGGTGGACATGGGCGAGATGAGTCCATGTGTTGATTAGAAGCCAACCGAGGAGGGAAGCATGAAAGGAGGTAGTTGAGACAAATTCCTTGAAGGCAATGGCTCAAATGGAGCAGAGGTTGGCGAGAAGGCGCTAAGAAAATGCAGGGTTGTGGGCAAACGTGGAGGACAGTCGAGTTTTGGAGAGTCTATGGAGAGGGCGGCGAAGGGGAGATTGGATGAAGAAGAATCGTGGAGTGTAATGATAGGAGGCGAAATAGAGATGTGCGGAGCAGGCGGTTCCACGTGACCAGTAGGTGAGGAAACTGACGTAGAGTTAGGGCTTCGCCAGATAAAAACTTAGGGGTCAGGGTCGGCAGAGTAGTCCACAATTTCTAGCTCCATGTCCAACATTAATAATTGTAATATTAATTATTATTATAATTATAATTATAATATTAACAATTTATATATAATATTAATTATAAAAGTTTTAATATTATTATATATGTATTATATTTATGATGACGGTATAAACACTTGGGTAATAATTATTATTTTTTATTAAAATTTAATAATAGAATGTTAATAAAACATATTATAATTTAACAATTTAATAGCATAAATAGTTTATATTTACGTTATTATTATTAATATTAATATAAGAATTATCTAACATATTATAATTACTAATAATATATTATAGTATATTATCTATTATATTAAGCTTTTAGTAACACAACACTTTATATATATGTGTATGTATCTATGTTTGTATGTATGGGGAAAAATGATTAATTTTACAATTAATATAATATTGTTAATGTAATAACACATTATAATTACTAATAACATTTTTATTAATGGATTTAACAACAAAGCAAAAAGCAGATCTCCTAGACCTCTTCGTCTATCTTTAAGAGGCCAAACACAATAGATTGCAAAGCTAAGACACCAATGTCCCAAGAACTAGAAGAGATGAAGGAGATGCAAGATAAAGGAAGTTGGAACACCATGGAGAAAAAAAGAAAGCTACAACATCAATCTTACCAAGAAAGACCAGGAGCCACATAATTAAAAACTAAGAAAATTATTAGGTCTGATAGAACAATTTGGTCTCACTGGATGTTAACCACCATCATCATCATTATCATCAAATATAAATATTAATTTTATCAATTAAAAAAAAAAATTATATTTGATATTAAATTATATAAAGTATTAAATTAGTATGAGTGATATTAAATGTTTATTAATTTCATAATAATAATCAATAAATTGTTATTTAAAATTTTTATTTATAATATAAATTAACATACTAGCTTATTATTATTATTAATATAAAATATATAATATTAGTATTAAATATTATATAAAAATAAATAATGAATATTATTAATCTTATTTTAAATACAAAACCAAACATTATAAGTAACTTTAAACCAATAGTAAATATTTAATAATAATATATTATTATTATTATGATTACCTTAATAAAACGTAATGATTATTATTCATTTTAAGATACTATAATAAAATTAAACTTAATAGAAAAATCTAATTAGCAATAATGAAACTTTTTGTATCTATTAAAATTCTATAATAAATATCTACACATAAATTTATTCTATTAATTAAAATTTACTAATAGGAATCTTAGAAAACCTAACAAAAATTATTTATTAAAATATTAAAAAACTTCAAAATATCATTAAATAAAACATATATATAGTACAAATAATAAACATTATGATTCCAGTAGGGTTATATATTATGAAATGATATTTTATATTAGAATAGATTAAAACATTAAAAAACTCATATTATATTTGGGAAATTTTAGATAGTTGTTATTAATAGAAGCTCTATATAATTGAAAGAGCCAAAACAACTTTATATAACATTTTCATATTATATCATTTCCTGTTATATTTACACTAAAATTTAAGCCCTAAAAATATTTAGGGAGCATTAAGGTGCTGTAGTTTAGTTATGGCTGGTCACAACTATGGCGGCAGAGCTCAATCGCCACACCTCATGGCCATGGCCTCTACTGTAACACTCACCGGAGAACAACAACACGCAAGTTTTAATGGGCATATCATGATTTGAATTGTAACGGACAATTTCCGTTAAGAGGGACACGTTTAACAGGCATCCAAGTTTCAATCTATATATATATATTGTATTTTAATTGTATTGGTTTATAATTGTGATAGTGTTTTTGTTTTTCTCTTGATGTTTATAGGTGGAAATAAACAAAACGCATATTTTAAACCCTTGATTTTTTAGATATAAAAAAAATTTACATCTATCCATTAATTTAATAGCAACAATATAAAAACATATTTCAATTTACACCGTCCAACCAAAATTATTAATTAACAAAATCATTAAAATAACTAATTCCAATAAAAAGAAAACCATGGACATAAATATTTTAATAAATACTAAAATTAACAACTATTTAATATACATAACATAAATATTGCTTCAATAGTAATCCTAAAAACTACATGAAGAGGGATAAAGTAAACCTTTGTCACCTTGCATGTGTCCATAGACGCAAATCATAAATTTCACTATTGGAGATTAAAGTAATGTCTAAGTTTTTAATTTAGGATAAATAGAGGGAATGACTGTTTTATATGAGATATTCAAGTTGTTTTACTCCGAATAAGTATTTTTACACGGCTCAAGTTTTTTTTTATTATTATTAATTTTTGAAAAATTGATGGTGTGGGACCTGGGTTATGTTGAAATTGGAAAAAAAATTATAGACAAATTTGCCCACATAAATATCAAATATTGATTTTTTACATAATTTATATTTAATTTTAGGTATTAATTTAAATAAAATTAAAGTAATATGAGTCATATGTTTATAAAAGTTTATAATGCATATTAAATTATAATATAAAAATTAATGGAATATAAGCAAAGTGTAACCACTTATTATATATTAAGCGAGTATGATGGAATGTAATTCTAATTTTTAAAAGTATTTACTATTATATTTTATTATGATTTTTGTTTCTCCTTATATAGTAGTGAAATAAAAGTAATATTAACAAGGTTATTTTTTTGGGCATGTGTTATTGATAAACTATGGTATTGTAAGAAAGTCTATTTAAAATCAAATGTATATACATTGAACTTATCAATTAATTTTTTACTAGCCATTTAATTTATATAGTTGATAATATGAGTTAAATATTTATACATTTAAAAAATATGTAGCAAGATTGTTAACCATGTAGATTCATCCCACTTTAATATAGAAAGTTTAAACGAGTAAATAGATTTTGTTACAATACCATGGGCCCATACCATGACTTACTTATACCACATGGGCGGAAAAACATAACTCATGTTTATATGACAAATAGTTTTAATTAATCAACTAAACTAAAAGAGCAAGAGAATGACTACTAGAATATTATTACTAGTTATGATATTGGTATCCTTCTACTTAAATTTATTAAATAAAAGGAAATGTAATATGAACATGAATTATGGTTTTTTGGGAATGTGTTGTTAGTAAGTCATTATATTCTTGGGTGTTACTATAAAAAAAATAATTTACAAGTTAAGAATCTCCATA
>APFE030704803.1:460213-494913 GCA_000404065.3 Pinus taeda | reverse complement strand
TTTATTAATTTACCATACCTCTTTTATAAATATGGTATTTGGGCCTTTGGCCCATAGGATTCACTTAAATAAAACCTATTCTTGAAAATGGGCGAACGGAAGGTTGTAACTCCTAATTTCAAGGGCTAAATTTACCTTTTTTACCCTCTCCCTTAAAATAAGGTGGGCTATTTGAGGTGATTTGTAAAAATGTCTATGATACAAAATATTCACCCACTAAAAATTTAAAACCCCTTAATTTCGCCAAAGGGAGAACATTCGCCCCTAAAATCACCCCTAATGCAGCAAGAATTTGAAATATCCTTGCTTGGTGAGCTCACATATTTTCTCGGCCTACAAGTTCAACAAAATAAAGATGATATTTTTCTATCAGAAATCAAGTATCTCAAGCAGATTTTGAAAAAATATGGCATGGAAGATTGTAAACCAATATGTACCCCCATGCTAACAAGATGTAGTATTAGCTCAAATGATGAATCAACAACACTACATCAACCAACCTACAGATCCATGATTGGCAGTTTTCTTTATCTAATAGGTACTCGACCAGACATCATGCATGCAGTGGGAATAGTTGGAAGATTCCAAGCAAATCGAAAGGAATCACACCTTTAGGTAGTCAAAAGGATTTTCAAATATCTTCAAGGAACTTAGAATTTTGGTTTATGGTATCCTAGGGATACAAATATTACACTTCATGCATATACAGATGCAGATTGGGTAGGAAGTGTGGATAACAGAAAAAGTACTAGTGGTGGTGCATTCTATATGGGTTCTAGATTAGTGTCTTGGTTCAGCAAGAAACAAAGTTCAATTGCATTATCTACAGTTGAAGCAGAATATGTGGCTACTACATCTTGTTGAACACAAATCCTTTGGATGATGCAAACATTGCAAGACATTTAGATCACATGTACTCCACCCATCTCCATTTTATGTGATAATACAAGTGAAATCAATGTTTTAAAGAATCTAGTCATGTATTCCAAGACCAAGAGATTCAGATCACATGTACTCCACCCATCTCCATTCTATGTGATAACACAAGTGCAATCAGTGTTTCAAAGAACCCAGTCATGCATTCCAAGACCAAGCACATACCCATCAAATATCATTTTCTACATGAACGAGTGCTTGAATAAAAGGTCAAATTGGAGTATGTTCCCTCCAAAGAATAGGTTGCTGATATATTCACCAAACCATTGCCTAGAAAGATATTTGAATATCTCAGAAAGAAGCTGGGAGTAGTTGATGCATCATATTGTTGTTAAAACTTATCTATTTTAGAGAAAAGTGGTTGTACACGAGTTTCATTAGGTGTATCCATGTACATACGCCCATTTTTGTGGATATAGTCGCGTATATGTTGGTTTGAAGAAAAACAGTGGACGAAAGGAGTCTGATATAGGTCTGACAGTGATCATTTGGCATAGGTTCAAGGGGAGCATATACTTATACTAATGCATTCTTGGCATTATCTTAGAAATTCACAGTTGTTTTTTATTCAAGTGGAATAGGTTTAGGGGGAGATCATGGTTGCTGGTCTGGGTGGTGATTGATAGATACTGCTGATGAAAGTTGTTGATAACTATCATAGTCTTGTTTTGGGTCTCTATGTCATGTATATATTTTAGTTTCAAGGTCATGAAATGACCTATTTTGTTTCCCCACTATGCATGGGATGGATGATGTAATGTTCTTGTTCTGACATGTATAAAATTTTGGTATATACCCACTTGGTTGGGTGGATGAGTCAAACTTGGTATATCCCCAATTGGTTGGGAGATGGATGTATGTATGACTCATTAGTGATAGAAATTTCATTTATGATGTATCTATAGAGTCATATTTTTGCATACCTTTCTTATATTCAGGGGGAGCATGGGAAACACATTTCAACATATCAGAGAATTCAACATGTACTTAAGGGGAGCATAACCCTTTGCCCTTGATGACAAAGAGGGAGAGTGACTTGGGGTTTCCATCAAGTCCAAAGGGGGAGATTGTTGGCATTATGATACAGATTTGACACTATGACAAAGGTGTTGTCCTTGATGGAAAATCACACAGATGATAGATCACAGTTTAGGCTCACAGAATGAAGAAAAAAAGATATACGCAACTTCCCCATTGACCAAGCCACGTGTAAATGTGGGTTAGCAGACCAAAGACGTGTATGGCATACACACGCACCTTCAAAGAGGGAAAGGTGCATACATGTTGGGAAATTAGTTTTGGTCCATGGTATTTGGTCCATGGTATTTTGATCCATGGTATTTTGATCCATGGTATTGGTCCAAGGTATCTTGTCTGAACTGATTGACCCCAGGTATTTGGTCCAAGGTGTTGATTTTAAGTGGTTTTGGACCATGGTATTGAGTAAGGCCTAAGACTATAAAAGGAGGAGAATATCATTAGGCAAAGGCACTCATGAATTAAATATAAATGAAGAGCAAGATCTAGAATATAGGTTATTGGGTTATGGTGCACAACTGGATTTGAATCAAGGATGAACTTGAGCGCTTGATGAAGGATAAGTTCTATTGATGGGTCAGGATCTTAAGGCTTGAAGAGAAGTATCTTTGTGTGGTTTTGATTTCTTATCTAAATAATTGGTGCATGTTGTAATCTATAAATATGATGATATTGGGTATAACTAATGTCTAGAATTGTTGAAAACTTTAAATCATCATTTATAGATCTGTACACAAGTTCACTTTAGCAAAGGTGCATATACACGCTAGTTCTGCATATCAAAACACTGTATACGCAGGTTCGCCTTGAGAAAGTGATGTATATTTGCAGTTTCGACACATTGAAGTAGTGTATACCTAATAAAATATGCTTTAGCTACTTCTGCTTGTTGTTGAAGTGTTCTGGGTTCTAGCCTGGGTTCTGGTTACTGTTACTATATTCTAGTTACAACATTCTAAGAAGTGACTGATTGATTCAGTTTTGGTTGGTGCAAAGGAGATTGATTGATGCAGATATATTTGATGTTTGATTGATGTTATTGATGGATCTAGTCTCAAAATTTATGAAACGTAGTCCCTAGAAGAAAAGAGAAGGTTGTAGCCTTCTATAGGCCAACACCTACATGCTAGTAAACATATTAGCTAGTACAAGAGCTGGGGGGTGTAGCTCCCTTCCAGGAGAAGCTCGAGAATGAGAGAAGGTTGTAGCTTTCTGCAGGTAGGAGCCTATGTACTGGTGTAAGACTGCACCGATACAAAAATTGTAAAAAGAAGTTTCTTATTAAAATGAAGATAGAGACGGTTGCAGCAAGTGGTTTTCACCCACATTTGGTTTCCACCTTATATCTTGTGTTCATGTGTGTGTGATCGTCTATTCTGTCTTACTGCACCTAGTTACTATTTATATGGTTCTGATGCACTGAGTAAAGATCAACATATGATAAAATAATTGAATCATAAGTTTGTAGGATATACACTAGTTGCCTTAAATACAGTTGTGTATACACGCGAGTTCCATTAACTGAAGTAGCGTATATGAATCTGATTATGGAAATGAAATATTTTGACTTGCAAATATTGATTCACCAACACACAACCCCCCCCCCCCCCCTCCCCCACCCCCTCTCCCACCACCACTTCTCAGTATTATTTCAAACAGATACTATATGAGTTCCATCAATGTAGCCAAGTATGCATCAATTTCATGCTTGAGATTTCCTTGTTCTTGGTTGTGGTTTGGTTGTTCTATGTTATAGTTTGGAGATTGTAGGTTTGGGTTTTGACTAGGCTCCATGGTAACCAAGTCTATTGCAATTCAATATGGTTCTTGTGTGTAGGGTATAATTTTGGTATTTTTTCTCAATTTTAAACCATATTTTTAAGAAAAAGAAAAAATTCTTTAAAACTCTCACGTAGAATCCAAAGAACATGTAATTCATTGAATTGTCACTTGATGTATTCTGAGAAAGAAAAATTTCACTAATTTCACCTAAAAATGAATAAAATTGTCTAAAAAATAGTGTAAAAACATAGCCATTAATGGATATAAATATGTTGCACTAGGAACACATGTGCATTCCTAATATTGTGGATGTACTTCTCAATCATGCCAACTATAAAGGCTAGTTTTCATCCAACTTGGTAGTTCAAGTATTACAAATATTGGCAACCTAGGAACACATGAATGGTCTTAGGAACACACATGCATTTTTGTTAGCATGTGTTATTGATGGCACTAATGGCACTTTTGGGGCCATCATTATCATGCAAGCATCCCATAGGGACTCATTTCCGCAAGAATAGTATTTTTAGCTTAAAGAGAAAGTTGATTTCCAAAGAACCCTCTAACTTATTGGTGTTTATGAAAAAAATGGTACAGGAAGGAGAAATTTTTCTTCACTCCTGTATTACAATTAATCTCAATAGATGTGATATCCCCTCACTTAGTTTTTATTTATGAATATTTTATATGCCAATTTTGTTGATGTTTAGAATTTAAGACTTGATTGGAACTAGTATATCAATATTATGTTACTAATAAGTTATTTTATGTAAATATATTTTGTTAATTTATTAATAAAAATATAGAAAATAATTTCAAGGCTACAAATAACTATAGAGAAAACTATAGAGTACAATATAGTGGTTTAATTTATTAACCCCTGAATGATGTAAGCCCTAGGAATCTAATATAAGGATTATATTATTAATTATGGAGAATTTATTGATTAATAACTTCACCAAAAAGATAAGACATTATCTCAGGAAGTTGGGAAAGTGGTGCTAATTAATGAATAAGAAACTACCTGCCACCTAATGGATAGGGGAGGAGGTAGTTACCAACTACCAATAAAATCTTGAATAAGGCATCCACATGTCCTATAATATAGTTAGAATCATGTGGTACATAACCATAGTGGAGGAGGTATAGTGGATAGGAAGTGAAAAAGAAAAGGGAATTGAAGTTTATGCTAGTTTTGCAGTCCATTAGAGATCGAGGGGATTCATCTAAGAGGAGGATTCAAGGTTGGGAGGAACATTACAACTCCAAACTTATTTTCTAGAGTTACTAAAAGGTTATTATTCTAAATAAACTATATCCTAAGTAGTTGATACTTTCATGGATTTATCCTTAATAATTTAAGTTGCAGTGTTGTTACTATAGTTTGTACATTTTTTGTATGTGCATCGAAATGAAGAAAAAGTGAGAATTTATTTTCTTCTAGTATCTCAAATGGTACAAGTATTTTGTGCGTATAAAGAGTAGAAAACATTATCATTCAAGTATTCAAGTGAGAACATGTATTTTTTTACTATGTAATGACTTATGGAGTAGTAAATACTTTTACATGCAAAGTCAATAATTAAAATAAAAATTGATATTTACACAAAGGTCTTAATGCAGAGAGTGACAAAATTTAGTAAAAGATTGAAAATCAGCTATATGAATTATGGAGAAAGCATGCAACCTTTTCATGAAAATATAGTCAAGAAAATAATTATAAACATAGCACTAATATAACTTAATGGAAGGTCAAATTAACATGATAGATTAGAGAGGATAAAAGGTTTCACTATGGATTTCGGCTAAATAAAACTTTAATTATAAAGGACAAAGAGACCCAATAGTGGGTATAGTTAACCTAGATTTATCAATCTATATTATTACTAAGTATACAAGAATTAACTGAAAACATATACAATTTTTTTTTAGAATGGAAGTTAAATAAGAGCTACACAAATTTATGTAAGACTATTTTTAAATTATCAACATAAAGGATTAGCATTCGATATGATTTCATAAAACAATATGCAGTTGATATCCAAATTTGGTCAGAAGGAGCCAAGTAATAATAATAATATACATTAATTGAAGGCTTTCAGATATGGTCATTTTGAAAAGTTGCAAATAAGACATACCTAACTTTAACATATAATTTCCCTCTTCAAAGATGTTCTACATAAAATTACTGATAATTAAACTAAAAACTAAACTCTAGTGTCTTTTTTTCATTAAAAGAGTTAAGCACATACATAAGAAACAACCATGATTTCAAGGACACTCAACCTGAAAAGGAGGCAAATTTTTTTTAAGTAATGGAAATCTCTGCAACATTAGCACTAAGGAAAAAATTTCAAAATTCTCTAGGGTTTGACTTTCCTTGTGAAATTTCCAGAAAACCGGAATATAAGTGATGGTTGGTTAAAAGGAAAACAATCCAAACTAAATAAACACGAAAATATTTGACATACAAATTACCTGAGGAAAATCCTATGTCTGAGAACCCATGAGATATCGCTACAAAAAATTATAAATTGTGATTAAACCGGGTGCAAATAAAATTTCAAAATAATAAAGTTCAGATAGGGACTTAAACCCTACGAACGGACAAAAAATTATATATAAAGAAAGTATCCAATTACAACATCTATAGATCCATGACGAACATATACACAAACATACATAAATATTAAATTAAAAATCCTTGTCCTCTAACTCACCATGGAGTTCCATTTACAGAGAATATGAAATTCATATATATAAGAGCTCACATGAAAGAAAACTAGTAAGATGAGAAACAATGTCTATAGTGAATTCAATTATGGAATAGGAAACCAATTAGTGTGTTTGTGTGTACTACATGTGGTGTCATAGTTGTAGGATACCACACTGGACCTTTATGGGTCCTAATTGAAATATTATTTTGTGTAACATATAGAAAGAAAAATTAATACCATAAATAAAACTAAGGAATGATTGAAGATAATAATAGGAAGAATTTTGTAGGATCATCTGAAGAGGGTAAAGAGAATGATTATAAACAGAGAATGATGAGGGGAGAAATTGGAAATCAAAGTAACAATGAATATGATATTTTACATGTGGTTCGTAGTCTAAAAGCATATTTATACAATGTAAAAGCTAACTAGGAAAAAGTTTCTAAGGCAAAGGATGACCAAGAAGATATAAATGGGTACATACTCATGAGGTTAGCAGAAAATAGATGTCATAGGCCATTTTGTCACGTCTGGTCAATAGGCCTATAAACTGGATCAATCAACATCCATGAACAACTTGTCATCATCCCTACAAAAAGCCCTAAGCATGAATCTCCCAAATCCATGAGTTTCTGACCTTGAATGCTTCATTCTAGTGCTTTAAGGCCCAATGCACCTTGTCCCTTTAGGGACCTACGTTCAAAAATACGTTTCTCAATTCTACACCTATTCTGATCAGAACAAGTTGTCCCTTGTTGGGGGTGCATTGATTCTAGAAATGCGAGAAAAATAAAAAGAATCACAAAGATTTCTCTTCCAGAAGCTTCTAGGAGTTGTTACAACCATTTACCTTAGATAAGAACTTCAAATCCTATCTGATCCTACCTTGAATATTTCATATCTTATCCCTTGATCTCGTCCTCCCATCAAGAGTGGATATCAAGACTATATTAGTAAATGAATACAAATTCATAAACTACCATCCTCTCATATATATTCACTGCCATCCACAATCTAGAGGTTGGCTTTTAGAGAATAATCATAGCCTTATGCTTCTTCTTTGATCATAAGAGAGTTATCATTTACATGAATTAGGGTGACCTTGAGGTGTACATTATGGCAAGGAAGGACAAGTAAAATTGGGGATATCTCTACAAGATCAACTTCCACTTTTGGTTGTAAACTCTCTCCTTTCATATGAATACAAAGAGTATACCATTTTCCTATATGTGGTATGTTATGTTTACATTCATATATCTCAATGTTATGTTGATCCATTGAATAGAGTGATTGGATAATGCTACATAGATGTCATAGATCTTTCACTTGTGTTGATTGTTTGTGTAGGTTCTAATTATAGAGATCAAAGATATGGTTGGAGCTTAAAATCCAAGAGGAGAGAAGAGATTGCAAAGGATCACAAGTAAGCATCTTTCCATTCTCAAATTCCTCTAAGCATAACTTTATAGTATTTGATTTTTGTTGTTCTAGAGGAGGCCACTAGGTATAGGGAAGATACTTATGTCTGTAGTCGTATATTTTGTATAAGAACAAAGGCAGTATGAAATATGAAAGAACTCATAAGAAAATATTTTAAAGTGAATCTCCAAACAAAAAAAAAAACCTATAATTTCAACTGATAGTCAAAAATTCAAGTTTAATGAAGAAATGGAAGAAAGAACGTGAGGAAGTAATTCTTTAGTGTCTAGGAAAAGAATTGTATCCCAACTATAGGGTGAATTCAAAAAGACCTTCAAATTTTGATAGAGAATATGAAGAAGGGGTATAAGCTCTTGGATTCTAGACATGTAAAAATACTTTGAATAGTATGATTACCCTAGTAACCTAAAAAAAATACTAGATTTATACTAGTTGACTAGCAAAGAAGCTTTGTGGTGGGAAGAAAACAAAGCAATAAAGAAAATTAGAGGAAAAAATGTGACCTATAAATTATTTAATAAGGAATTAAAGAAGAAGTATTTAACAAAGAGGTACTACCATGAGAAATCTAGGGAGTTTCATGAGTTAAGACTAGGTCAAATAACAGTAGATGAATCTATGAATGAATTCATGAGCCTGTTGTGACATGTATCATATATTAAACAAGAAAAGGAAAAAATAAAACATTTTATTATTTGTTTTCCGTTTCTTACAAAGAAAGGATTGAATTTGATAATCCAAAAACAATGGATGAAACAATAAGAGAAATGAAATTGTGCTATAATTAGAATAAGTAGAAAAGAGATAGTTCAAAGAGTTGGCTGGTAAAGAAGAATGAAAAATTCGATGTTGAAATGAAAGGATTTAAGAAACCTAAATTTTCCAATACTTCTAAAAGTATTCATGGGGGGGATTACAGTAGGAATGTAAATTAGCAGGGGAATTTAAATCAGGGCAATGGGCTAGTTGTTGGCATTATGTTATAGGTGTTGTCCTTGATGGAAACTCACTCAAATGAAAGATCACAGTAAAACATGTCAACAACAAAGAATTACATATCATACTACAAAGAATGAAGAAAGAGACGTATACGCAGGTTCACCTTGACTAAGCTGCATATACATGCAGGTTCACTGAACACAAGTTACGTATATGTACACACACACTTTCACATAAGGAAAAGTGTTTATATCTTGGAAAACTAAGTTTTTGGTCCGAGGTATTTGGTCCAAGGTATTTTGATCCAAGGTATTGTTCCAAGGTATTTGATTCGACGTATTGACCCTAGGTGTTTGGTCCAAGGTATTGGTCCTAAGTGGTTTTGGTCCATGGTATTGAGAAAGGCCTAAAAGGAGGAGAAGATCATTAGGCCAGGCATGCAAGTATTGAATATCTGATGAAGTGTGAGATCAAGTATGCAGGTTATGGGTTTCTGATATTTTGCTCAATATTAACTAAGGATGCACCTATGTGGTTGATGATGGTTGATGGATCAGGATCATAAGAACTGAAATGTATTATCATTATGTGGTTTGATCATGGATAGTCTAGATTTGAATACTGACGCATGTTTTATTCTAAAAATGTTGTGATCTCGGTATGACTGAATCCTAAAATAGTTGTGATTTTTTTTAAATTAGGATTTCAAGATATATACATTGGTTCCCTTTGGTAAAAGCGCATATACATGCCGGTTCATCTTATTGGAGTAGCGTATACATTATGATATATGATATTTGAATTTGCAGTTGGTTATAGTGATTGTTACAGAGTTCTAGGTTCTGCTCTGTGTTCTGGTGACTTTGTTTTGATGACAATATTCTGAATGTTCAGATTGGGTGATTTGTATTTGCTTCAGTCATTATGGGCCTTTAGTGATTCAGTTGTGGATGATTCAGATATTGATGATTGAGTTTCAATGATTGGTTAATGCAGATGTATTTGATGGATGTATTGCAGTGATGATTGTCATAAGCCTGCTAGAATTCCCACACTTCTGTCTCTAATTTCTATAGCTTTGGGTCCTCTTGTAATGAAGTGAGGGTGACGAGTGATTGGTCCAAAAGATTTGTGCAATCCTAGACATCATTCTCTATTTCTTTCAACCTTGATTGAATGGTGTGGTGGCGCTTCTCTCTGACTTCTGGGGGTGTAGAGGATGGGACCTTCATTCCTAGCTCCACAATCTACAACTTTAGCTCCAACTAGACCTTCGCGGCCTCCTCCTGGGTCCCACAGACTCCAGCTGCCAGTTGATGAATTTTTTCCGTGGTGGGGAGTACCGCTGGCACGACAAAATTCAGAATTCTCCTACATGCCTCTTCCACTGCCTTTTCTAGTCCTTGGTTTTGGGCAACCATGTTATCGCACTGTAGGCTGAGCTATTCTAACTTATCCTTCTACTCACTCAAGATTTGGAGAGTGCGACCCTCCTTGGCACGAAGCTCTACAGTTACCCCATCCTGCAACTAGTATAGGGTTTCTCTGGGAAGTGTGGCCAAATTCAATCTCTAGCCCCTCATCTCCCCTTCAGCTTCTACTAATACAATGCCTTCTGGTAACACCAAAGTGTTTGATTTGCATGCGAAAACCATTTGCTCAGCTTCGGCTATAACTTCCGCAAGGTGTGGTGTCATCACTCATGCAGGTCACACTTGTAATGCCTACAACTGCACTCTAAGCACCCTCAACACAGTTGTCTGCTCCATCATCAATTCTTCAAGAGCATCCTTAGTGACCTCGCGAACTGGTTCGCTACTGTCAATATGGTCTCCTTCCATGGTCTTCATTGTCTTTGTCTTTTTGCATGTGGGTGGTTGCTCTGGGGTGAACGACCTCTTGAGTTGGGTCAATTTTGTTGTATGGTCCATGCATTCCTATATCTCCTCCACCCATTGTATGTCCTGCTCCGTGGAAATTTCCTGACCTTCCTCGATTTCCTTAGTGGGCGCGATGGTGGTTCATATGAACTGCTCTATTGCTGCTGCCTTAGTCACCTTCTGCTGCATTGCTACATTCTATTCCTCACACTTTCTCTTTGCCAGCTTCATGATGTGCAACTTGGCCTCCCTCTTCTTTTGTTGTGCTGCGATCTTTTCCAATTCCGCCAAATCTAGGGTGCACCACTCCAGAGACCATGATGGCATTACTTTGAATATTGCATCATCTGTGGCAATGAATGACAATTTTACCCATTCTCAGGCTGGATCCTTGCACACCCTGATATACAAGTTATGCATATCTGCCTTGAATTCTGCAGCACTTTGTAAACTGTTATATACTGTTAGGGACAAGTGCAGCCAGTGGTTGATCCATGTTTGTAAGCTCGCCTCTATGAATGCCCAAAATACTTTTATCTCCCAAATATTTGTCACGTCTTTTGTTGCCCAGAGCAAGATATACCTCACAGCCTCGGGTAGGTTCCTTTCAATGGCTAGGAACTAACTGGCCGTCGGTAGCTCCTCAGTAACCAACAGGATGGATAACAAGAACCACGCATAGTGGAAGGTCATACCCTAGTCCTGGGCTTCCCTACAATTCGTCTGAGCATCATTTCCTCATCAGCTTTCCAGCTAGCAGCTAGGTCGCGATGCGCACCCCTCGGTCCTTGATGCTTGATATTATGTACCTTTGCTTCCTCTTCTCTAGTTTATATTTGGCTTTCATAGCTTCTGTGAGGCCCAAGTCACTACTCTTTCCTGCAATGTCTACAGGATTGCTTCCTTTAATAGGAAGTTGTGGTATTTGGTGAATTAAGTCAGTCATGATAGGAATCGGATCCTCTAGCCAAAGATACCCATAATGTACTAGACATAGTAGCTGCCAGATGATAAAAGTTGTGATGGGTGCGTGGTGGTAGTGGGGTATCAATTGCAGATGGAGTAACCCAGCCATCTCCGCACTGTGAAACCATTTTTGCTGCAGTAATTTATCCACGGCCAACTATGGGAACTTATAATTATCCGCGAGGTCCCAGTATTCAAATTTTATATTTGGTACTCGTCCTAGTGGTGGATTGTCAAATCCTATCTCATCCGGAAGAAGCGGGGTATAGAGTGCACTCTTCGTGGCCTCCAAGTCCTTCGGGATTTTGGTTGTCCCTTTCCATGGGGGAATGTAGGGGGGCAATTCTATCACTGATGGTTCTTGGGAGACATTCCCCGCCTCATCGTCCTATGCGTCAATTTGGGCTAACAGGGCTTGCAAATCTTCTTACTCCTCCTCCTCTATTCCAGTGGTGAAAATTTTTCCCTTCTCTGTCATTGACAATTTACTAAGTCTTGGGTTCCATGGTAATACCTGAACTAGACCCATTGGTTGATTATTTTTCTGTGGTCGTGGTGTGCGGGGGGACTTCGATACCTATGGTGCACCTACTACCTCTCTAAGCTCCTCTTGGGTCACCTGGGGTTTTGGGGTAACTTACGTAAATCTCACTCTAATTCTTAACATTGTGTCGATACTAGACTCGCTTGGTTGTGTACTTATGGGGTGCAAGGTAGCTTGGCGCTCGTTGCTCTGTATTGGCTCAAATATCAAACAACCAAGTGTTGCCCCACAACTACCCCACAAAATTTTATGGTAACTTTTGAATTTAAACTCGACCATTCCATCCATATCTGAGCCAGCAGTACCTTTTTGGTGGTAGATCGTCCTAAATCTAGCTCTTAACTCCTGTCTTAATGACCCATCGCCTGCTCCTTTCTGCCTTAGATTAGACCTCTTATCATGAACAGTGACATCAACAGTCACCTCCCAACCTAGCCGCACAGCAACGTGGCTCCTTATGCGCGACCATGATCCCACTGACAGACTGTCCCTGCACGAAATCTCTTTTCTGTGTAGCTCTTCTACAGACTTGTTTGGAGTCCCACACCTTCTTTCAACTGCTTGGAGCACTGAGACTATGCTTCCTGCAGATAGTTAGGTGGTCACAGTCATGCTACGAGGCTTCAATTTCCCTGCTAGCCTGAGCTGTGGGCACCCTTTGAAATACCCCAATGTCCGGTAGTGTGTCGCACCCTTCTTTATATGATATGCTCCCCTGTGTAGTAAGATGTGGCTGTAGCCATGATAGCAAGGTCACAAATATTTCTAATGTAGGAATAGGGTTGGCTAACCTTGATCCCAACATGCTTAGTTTCTTGTGGCTCACTTGCGCGACTTTGGTTTTCAGTTCGCTGATTTCTTCGTCTAATCTCATAGTTCTCTTCCTTAGCAATGCCCACTCATCATCGAGTTCTAGAAGTCTCATGCTCCTTCTCTGAAGGTCTGCTTGCAACTGCCTAATTCCTTTACCATGGTCCTCACATGCTATCTTCCTGGTTTCCTTTTTTCTTGATATTGTTGCGCTCTGGTTTTTGCTTATGGTCCCATGGGCCCATAAAACTGCTGATACATTCAGGTCCCAATCCGTTCGTCTCGCCTAGTAAACTTTATTCATTATTTCATGTAGCTTGGTAATTGCTTCGTCGTGGGGTATTTGTGGTGTGTTTCGCTTTTCCTGTTGTTGCACCAGGTTTTGATTTTTGATCCTTAGCCTATGATGTGCCTTCCCAACACTCATTTGTATGCATCAACACAGGTGGGCATGCAAACTGCTTTACCCTTGCTACCCGACTTGCGATGCTGGGGACTTCAAAACAATAAGTGCATCTGTCTTCTGCATTCATACCAGTTCCCAATATTTTTCTGGTGTGTCTGCCACCATCGTGCAGGTGTCGCACTCAATGCCCATTCCATCGCTCTATACCTCTACTATTTTGGTACTGACCATTTGAATTTCTCTAAGAATTCATCCACACCTGTCTTCCCATTATATGTTGGCAGTTGCCTTGCTTCGAACCTTACACATCATAGTGACCTAACCATCATGTTGCAACTTAGTGTTGTTTCTTCATGCAACCAATTTTGCCAACATTCTATTTCTTCATCCGAATCCGAAGTACATGAACTATCGCACTCCCATGAGATTATTTCATCTTCAGTCAGGTTCACCTAATCCTAGTATTGCACCGTTATCTGATAGATGCAATCCAGCTCATCGTCAATGTCATCCTTGCGCACAAGTTCCGTGTAGCGTGTCCCTTCAGCTAGATCAAGTGGAACTACTACGCGTAAGGAATTTTTCTAAAAAATCATTTTCCACTTCTTCAGGTTGATGACTACATTCATATTCGTGGCCCAGTCTATCGCTAACAATGTGGGATAAGGGTTACTATCATCCACAATCTCTTACCTCAAAGTTAGTTTGCATGCTCGCACCTTCAATATCCACTGTTATCCCTTGCAATCTTCCCATGGGCATGATCTTTTGTTGGTTCACCATCCATAATTGAATAAGATACCACTGTAATGTGGGCCTGCCCATGCGTTCCCTAGTCTGCTTTGGTAACATGTTTGCATCCAAACCTAGTTCGAGGATTACTTGATCCATCTCATATTCACCAATTTGCATTGTTAATCGCATTTCCCTTCTGGTGCAGAAGGTATGCTTCCCTAGATTTCAAACTACACGTGGTTTGCCTGACCCTGTGCACCTAGCGATCAGCTCTTGTAGTCCTTTAACTGCTTTATTATCGCATAATAGCTTCATGCATGTCTATAAAAAGGTGGTAAGCATGGAAGGATCCATTCCCGGCTCTGGTTGATCCTTACTACCTGAAGTAGAGGCCTCCGTGAAGCTCTTCTTAGCTTCCATAAATGCTTCCTTTGTGTGCTCCATGTCAAACTCAGGTTCCTTCGTAGGAGCCTTGTGAACCCCAATATTGCCCTCGGGTTGCCTTCCCTTATCTTCCCCTATGGTCGCGCCACTTCTGAGTACCATGTTCACATTAGGGTCTATTCATGTGGTTTTGACCTCATCATTTGGATATTCTGCATCGGAGGAGGTTGTAATACCTCTTTCATGCACATTTGTGCGATCAACAATGGACAATATACCGCTTCATGATCAAACTGATAGCAATACGGGCAACATGTTTTGGTCGGATTCATACAGTCACATGCATAGTGCCTAGGGAATCTAGAATTGTAGCAGATTAACTGTTTGCATCCTCGTCCAGGTCCCATTCCACCTTGCCCTCATCCGTGTCCTTGGAATCCACCGGGTGCTATGGCTACGACTGGATCCTAACCTCACGCCTCAATCTGCATCCTATAGGCAGGTGTTCAATCCATCAACAATTCATAACTTTGACATTTTCTCTCATCGTGGCCTACTGATCTACAAAAGTTACAAAATAGTTGTTGTGGAGCCTGTGTATACTTCTGCAATAGGTGACATTTGTTTATCATGTGCTTTCCTCCCACTTGGGAGATCGTACACCATAGCACAGGTACCATGCTTGGCCCTACTAGAGCCTTTGGTCTCAACGACATTGGTCCCCCTCCTACTAAATAGTTCGCGAATACTGGATGGTGATCCTTACCGTGGCCCTGGCCTTTACATTTTATGCACCACACTTCTTTGCATGCCTCTAGTCAGGGTGCCCTATCCTACTTCAAACTCTACATCTCCAAGCATAGGTTTTGTAGTTCCGTGTGGATTTGTTGGATTCCCAACCTCGGATCTTGTATCGGTGTTTCATCCAACCTCATCGCTATTTCCAATGCTTCCATCTGGGTTGAGAGCTTCTGTTGTGACAGTCTCATCCTCAAGTGTGGTGTGAAAGACACCACAAGCCACACGTAGTGTTGTGCATCTGTGAGCATCATATTAGCCTAACGGATTGTACTTTTCACCCTGTGATCCAGATCCCAGGGCTTTCGCTTGGAAGCATTGCGATCTCCTTGAATCCTATGATCGACTGTGTTTCAGATTTTAGCAAGCTAAATTCTCTATTCAACACGATTGTGATCTCTGCTATTTCTACATTTGGGTGATCATTCGAGTGCTAGATATACCATGTCAGCATGCCATCCTACAGTGCACTTACCAATGTGGGCTTCTTAATGTTATCATCCATAGCCCCGTGTTCTTCCCATGTTACTCTTACTATGAACCAAAACTGATCTGGATCTTCGTTCCCTACTCCTTTGAATACTGGCAGCTTCATCGTGCTTGAGATGCTAAACTGCTGGTTTGGTGGAGGTGGTGTGGGCAAAGATTGGGGTGAAGGAGGTGATGCAAGTGGTGGTGTTAGCAGAGATGATAACTGCAAAATGTGTTGCATTATCAAACTGACTGCACTCCTTGGAGAAGCCCAAGCACACTCTTCCTCTCCCACTCGCAGAGATGAAATTAAAGGACTATTTCCTAACCCTTCAATACCATTGTAGGCCTTTCCACTCCGTGTCGTTCCACTCGTTAATGGATTCACATCACCCGTTTTTCACATAAAAACATCTTAATCTAGGTATTCAATGATTTGATGTACTTACCTCACGGTCCCTTGAGAAAACATCTTTCCGCTTCACTGTAGCTGAAAGTCGTTTCTATCACAAATTCAGTGATAAACCCTCCTATTATCCGATCTAGCCAATGCTCTACGGCCTGTGCGATCTTATCTTCAGATGCCTCTAGCCTACGCACCAACTCTGGAGTCCACACTATTAGTTGATCGAGCTTGCACCTTCCCTGGTTGTCTGCTAGCCTTATGATCCAATCATATAGCTCTGAAGAGAAGGTCATGAAGAAGATGTCGTGGATTTCCATATATACATAGCGATCCAACCACCTATTCTCATATATCTGCAGAGTCTTTTTTTTCCTATATCACAAGCTCGTGAAGCTTCCAATCCAATATTCAATTTCTTTCTTCATAGGGATCTAGTGCTCTGACATCATATACACCTTAGGCAGATCCTGGTTCTGGCAACAGAACCATTTGTTGGCTTGATGGGGCCTGACCCAAGTTTAGAAGCATTTTAGCCAAACAAATCCTGAAACTACCAGCCCTTTTGGCAATAGTCCGTGGAGCGCGGACTGAGGTCTCACCCAAGGTAGTATGGGAGGGTGTTGCAACCAAGTTTCTGCACCCTAGGGATGTATTTATGGGGTCTGGAAAGTGCACGACCTAAGCGTATCCACTGCGCAACTGTCTATTCTATGAAACTACCTTCGCGCAGCTAGGATGATAAGCGCGAATGTTCTTTACACCTTCTATTCTTAGCATTATTATAGATCATGAATGAAGTTAAGTAGGTCCAATGCTTTCCTTTACCATTCACATAAATAGACATGTGTGCATTCATAAACTGTAAATAGATGCATAAACAGAAACAAAGAAACAAATAGGCGATATTCCAAAACCAACTTATCTTTATTAATGCTTCTTCCAATTACAATCCACTTCCTACCCTGCATACATAGCTGTAGGGGTCCGCGCACACAGTTGTAGACTCTACTAGGCCTCTGCGCACTCATCCACAAAGCCTCTTCTACTACTATGACCTGCGACACAGACTTACAGACTTAGATCAAACATTACTCTCAGAAGCCCATACACTTCTGATCTGAACACAGGCTATTTTCTACCCTTAAAGCCTCACTCTCTTTATACATTCCCATGGTTTGGGGACCATGGGTAGGCTGACACATTCTAGATTAACTTATAATATTTTAGGGTGGACTACCCTTTGACTTGACTCATTACAATTCACACTCTGTGCACTTCGCAGAGCCTTTACAATACCAATACCCAAAATTGTGGGCTTTAAGCCCCAAAATTGTTACGCAGGGGATTTGCTACCCAACAACAGATGTATTTGATGGGTGTATTGAAGTGATTTTGAGATTCAATGTTGTTGATGGGTCTAGTATGAAAATTGGATGAAATGTGGCCTTTATATTGTCGTGTTGTGTTCCAGGAGTATCTAGTCATAAAATTTATGAAACGTGGTCCCTAGAGGAAGAGAGAAGGTCGTAGCCTTCTACAGGTCAGCATCTACGTACTGGTAAAAATATCAGCTAGTATAAGAGCCAATGGGTTGGATATCTTTCCAATAGCAGCTAGAAAATGAGTGAAGGTTGAAGTCTTCAGTAGGCCGATGCCTACGTACTAGTAAACAGATCGGCTAGTAGAAGAGCTAGGGGTTGTAGCTCCCTTCCAGTAGAATTTAGAGAACAAGAGAAGGTTGTAGCCTTCTACAAGTGGGTGCTTGCATACTGGTATGAGTCTGTACCAATACAAGATTGTAAATAGGTTTTTCTTATATTAAAAGAAGACAACAACAGGTGTTTTCTGTCCTGCATTGGGTTTCAACCTTAAATCTTGGTGTTCATGTGCTTTTCTTATGTGTGATGGTTTGTTATGATATTACTGCACATGGTTATTGTTTATATGGTTAATTAAGTACTGATTAAAGATCAACATATGATGAATTAACTAAATTATAAGTCTTCTCGATATATGTTGGTTACCTTAAACACAGATGCATGTACACGCGGGTTACCTTCATTGAAGTAGCATATAAAAATTTGAGTATGAAAAGAAAAAGAGTATTGATTTGACTAATACTGGTTCACCCCCCCAGTATTATTTCCAACAATTGGTGTCAGAGCAGGTCCTTTGGTAGAAGCTTGATCGCTTGAAGGAGATCTGTAGAATAATGGGAAAGAAGCTAAAGAAGAAAGTGCCTGATAAGAAGAAGACAACTCAAAGGAACAACGACAGCAGGAGAGATAATTGAGTGTTAGGTGGAAGGAAGTATTTAGATTCTGAATCACCTTAGATTGAATATGGACAAGAAAATGAAGCATTAGGTACAAATTTTTGGTCTTTTAGTGATACTTTTCTTTGTTCACGCAATATTGGAGATATTGGAAGTGATTGTGAAAGAAACATAGAGACAGAAGTTAAAATACTCATAGATAAAATCAGAGATCAACAATATCTATTTAACAAAAGGGAGTGTGCCTTAAAAGAAGAAGTTACCAGATTAAAAGTTCAACTAGAAGAAGGAAACAAAGTAAGGAAGCAGTATAAGTAAAAGGAAGATCAATGTCAAAAGCTATAGGATGAAGTGATATCATTAAGAAATGAAATAAATGATCAGATTATAACAATCAAGAGACTTAAAGATAGATCCAGTTACTATGTACGTTTGAAGCTAAGATCCTCTCTCTAAAAGAAGATCTAGAAAATAAGCAAAATGAAGAACTACCTCAAGCAAATGAGATTTTCAAATTAAGGTGACAAGTGGAAGAAGGAAGAAAGGCTGAAGAAATCTTGAAGAAGCAATATCTAGAAAAGGAAGATAAATATCACGTTGAGGTAAATATCTTAAAAATGTAAATTAGAAGAAAAGGATAAACTATTACAATTTCAAGACAATACTAAGATTTTGGATAATATTCTTAGTAGTCAAAGGTCTCCTACCATCAAAACTGGTCTTGGTTTTCATGAATCTCTTGAAGGTGAATTTATCTTAGAAGGTGAGGCAAGGAACTCTAATGAAAAATATGAAACACTCAACAAGGAGATGAGAGGTCAACCCCATCAACAACCAAGGAAAGAAAGTCTTCAAATAAAATCTTTTACTCCCAACTGTGGAAGTGATAGATGGTTCTTTCCTTCGATGAATAATGTTGAATGTTTTATATGTCATAGTTTTGGTCATGTTGCAGCAAGATGCAAAAGTAGAATGGTTCAAGACTGCACAAAGAAATATCATCAACTTCGAGGTACTTTAAGGGATATTGTTTTTCTTGCAATATGTTTGGTCACAAAGCCATTGACTGCTATAGAAGGAATATGAAACATGTAAAATGTTATGCATGTGGCAAGTTTGGACATATAGCAAAATAATGCAGGAGAAAATTTCAGGCACCATACAAAAAGGAGAAAACATCATCACACTTGAAGATATGGAAGAAGAAAAAAGTACAGTTAGAAAAATGTGGCATGGCATAGTATACAGACATAATAGACTTAGCGGGAGCTGAAAGTGTGAAACTTCAATGTTCTAAATCACATACACAAGTTTTGTAAAGACAAGTTGCATATATATGTGATTTAGAAGCTGAACAATCGCGTATATATGGTTTGAGGAAAAAATGCAGTGGGACAGAATTAGGAAAAACTGTTTTGATATGATTCAGACAATTATCAGTTATATTTTTAGTCGTGATGATAGATGACTACAGCCTGTGGATGTTATTTAGAATTGTTTTTGATCCTCACAAGTTGTTGATAACTTGATGTATATTTGATTGATGATGATTCCTTGATACTTCTTACTAGTATATGCAATGATCAAATCTGACAGTGAACAAATGGAATAGGTTCAAAGAGAGAACATGCTATGCTTCTAATAAAGCATTGTTAGCATTATATTTAGAAATTTTTGGTACTTGAAGATGCTTATATAGCTTGATCCACATAGTTTTTTTTTTATGATGTACACATACATGCTGTTGATCTTGATGCTACTGATAGATGTTGATGGTGCAGATCATATATGGTGTATGATAGTTGCTAATATCTATCATGGTCTTGTTTAGACTCTTGGTCATTATTATAAATGTCATCATTTGATGTAATGTTCATGAAAAGACCTAATTTGTAATGCCACTAAGCATGGGAAGGATAATGTAATAATTTCTATTTCAGTCATGTATAAATTGGTATAACCCCACTTGGTTGGGAGATTGATATACGTATGAGTCATTGGTGATAGGAAGGTCAAATTCACTTAGTCGAGTTATAGAGTCATTTTATTCTTTTGGAAAATCATTTGCAGAATCTGCATGTGCTCAGGGGGGACATGGATGATATAGTGCATCTCATCATGTACAAAGGGGGTGTTTAATGAGATAATTCAACATGTGCTTAGGGGGCGTATGAACATCATAGGGGAGAGAATATCCATTTGCCCTTGATGTCAAAGGGGGAGAGTATCTTGGTGTTATTATTTCCATCAAGTCCAAAGGGGGAGATTGTTGGCATTATGTTATAGGTGTTTTCCTTGATGGAAACTCACTCAAAGGAAAGATCACAGTACAACATGTCAACAACAAAGAATTACAGATCAGACTATAAAGAATGAAGAAAGAGAGGTATACGTAGGTTCACCTTGACAAAGTTGTGTATACACACAGGTTCACTGAACACAAGTTGCGTATACGTACACACGCAATTTCACATAAGGAAAAGCATGTATATCTTGGAAAAATAAGTTTTTGGTCGAAGGTATTTGGTCCAAGGTATTGGTCCTAAGTGGTTTTCGTCCATGATATTGAGAAAGGCCAAAAACTATATAAGGAGGACAAGATCATTAGGCCAAGCCTGCAAGTATTGAATATCTAATGAAGTGTGAGATCAAGTATGCAGGTTATGGGTTTCTGATACTTTTCTTGATTTGAACTAAGAATGCACCTATGTGGTTGATGATGGTTGATGGATCGGGATCATAAGAACTGAAATGTATTATCATTATGTGGTTTGAGCATGGATAGTCTAGATCTGAAGACTGATGCATGTTTTCTTCTACAAATGTTGTGATATGGGTATGACTGAATCCTGAAATAGCTATGAAGGTTTTTAAATTAGGATTTGTAGATCTATACGCTGGCTCGTTTTGCTAAAATCACATATACACATCGGTCCGACTCATCAAAGTAGCGTATACATTATGACATATGATATTTGAATTTGTAGTTGGTTATAGTGGTTGTTACAAAGTTTTGGGTTCTTCTCGATGTTCTGGTGACTATGTTTTGATGAAAGTATTCTGAATGTTCATATTGGGTAATTGTGATTTGCTTCAGTGATGATGGGCCTTTAGTGATTCAGTTGTGGGTAGTTCAGAGATTGATGATTGAGTTTCAATGATTGGTTAATGCAAATGTATTTGACGGTTGTATTGCAGTGACTTTGAGCTTTAATGTTGTTGATGGGTCCAGTATGAAAATTGGATGAAACACGTCCTTCAGATTGTGGTGTTGTGTTCCAGGAGTATTCAATCTGAAAATTTATGAAACGTTGTCCCTAGAGGAAGAGATAAGGTCGTAGCCTTATATAGGTCAGTGCCTACATACTAGTAAAAATATCGTCCAGTAAAAGAGCCAGGGGGTTGGAGCTCCCTTCCAGTAGCAGCTGGAAAACGAGTGAAGATTGGAGCCTTCAGTAGGCCGGTGCCTATATACTAGTAAACAGATTTGCTAGTAGAAGAGCTAGGGGGTTGTAGCTACCTTCCAGTAGAATATGGAGAATGAGAGAAGGTTGTAGCCTTCTTCAGGTGGATGCCTACATATTGGTATGAGTTTGTGCCAGTACAAGATTGTAAACATGTTTTTCTTATATTAAAAGAAGACAACAATAGGTGGTTTTTGTCCCGCATTGGGTTTCCACCTTAAATCTTGGTGTTCATGTGTGTTTCTTATGTGTGATGGTTTGTTTTGATATTACTACACATGGTTACTGTTTATATGGTTAATTAAGTATTGATTAAAGATCAACAGAGGATGAATTAATTGAATCATAAGTCTGCTGGATATATGTTGGTTGCCTTAAACACAGTTGCATGTACACATGGGTTACCTTCATTGAAGTAGAGTATATAAATTTGAGTATGAAAAGAAAATGATTATTGACTTCACTAATATTAATTCATGCCCCTCCCCCTCTCAATATTGTTTCCAACACCAGTAACAAGTGAAGATAATATTTTTTCTATGAATCTTCAAGGTCACTAATTAAATGTTGGGGTTGTAATGAAAATAAGCTATGGGTGAATTGTCCACAAAATCGTTTGAATAATATGGACATAGTGCTTAATATATAGGAGGATTCTACAATGAATGATATTTCCCATAACATTCCAAGGATTAATGCAACATTAGATGATAAGAAGGTTGACCATCAATCCACAATGGTAGAGACTGAAGGTAAAATATTTGGAAAAATTGTATATGTTCTAATTGATCTTGGCTCTAGTTTGACTTATATTTCTCCTTCTATGATAAAACATTGATGTCTTAGGAAAGAAAAACAAGCTAAACCTTGGTTAGCGCAATTAGCTACAGGAACCAAGAGAAGGGTTACTAATATTAACAAACATTATTTAATAGAAGTAAATGGATTGTACACTAAACTTAACTTGAATATTCTAGCTTTAGGATCATATGGTATCCATATTGAATTTGATTATTTAGAACAACATAAGGTAGTATTGAAATATTTGGACAGATATTTCATATGTGTCAATGATGAAGGGGTAACTTCTATAGCAAAAGGGGTTACAAAGCTATTTCAATGAGGAAAATATTTAACTCAGTTAAATAAATGTGCCTAAAAGGGGAGAAATTTGTATGCAGTTCAAATTGAATATCATTCTAACAGTAACTAGAAAAGTTCCAAATAAGATTATCCCATATTAGAAAAATATAAGGATGTATTTCCCAACGAAATCTTGAGACTACCTTCACGAAGGGGCATAGATTTAAATATATATTTTATTCATAGAAAAATCCTAGCATCTAAAGTGCCATAAAAAATTAATATTCTAGATTTAATGGAATTAAATATGGAGCTACAATATTTGTTACACAAGAAATGAATAAGACCCAAAGTGTCACCTTGGGGTGCACTAGTATTATTTGTGAAAGAGAAAGATGGAACCCTTAGACTCTATAGAGACTATCGTCATCTAACCAAAATCAATATAAAAAAAAGTATCATTTACCCAAGGTTCATGACCTATTTGATAAGGTCAAAGGAGCTACTATCTTTCAAAGATTGACATAAGATTCATATATCATTATATGAGGATTAAAGACAAAGACATTCATAAGACATATTTTGGGACACGGTATGGGTATTATGAGTTCATCATACATCCTTTTAGACTCGCTAATGCACAAACCACTTTTATGTGTCTAATGAATAGTGTACTCGTAAACCATTTAGAAAAACAATCATTGTTTTTATTAATAATATTTTATTATATTCAACGAATGAGGAACATGGCTAGCATTTATAAATGATTCTCCAAACACTTAGAGAAAATGAACTGCATGCTAAATTTAGAAAATGTGCATTTTATCAAACACATATTCATTATTTAGGGCATGTACACTAAAGTGTGGATTGTTGTAAATACAAAGAAGATAAAACCCATTATGGATTTTCTAGTACCTAAGGATGTAGCTAATATTATGTCTTTCATGGGAATCACAAGCTATTATAGGAGTTTCATAAAAGGGTTTTCTAAATTGGCTTATCAAATTACTTGTTTACAAAATAAGGGAACTAAATTTGTTTGGAACCATAAATGTCATGATATCTTTGAAAACCTTAAGCAATTATTAATGACTATGCCAATTTTAAAGATAGTTGACTCGAAAAAAGACTTTGTATTATGTACTAATGCTTGTAATGAAGGTTTGGGGGGAGTATTAATGCAAGAGGGTCATGTGGTAAGTTGTGAATCTCAAAGACTTAAATACCATGAGAAAAATTATGCAAACCATGATTCAAAATTAGCATATATCATTCATGCTTTGAAAATGCGGAGGAACTACTTAATAGGGAAGAGATTTAACCTAAAAATTGATAATGTCAGCCTTAAATATCTGTTTGCCCATCCAAACTTAAATGCTAGGAAAGCACAATTGTTGGAAATTATTAGTGATTATGATTTCAAAATAATATAGATTAAGGGAAAGGAAAATAAAATAGTAGATTCTCTTAGTCGGAAATTAAATCATATTTGTGTTACTTTTGCAAGTAGTTAGCAAACAAATTTGACTAAAAAAGTAAGGAAATTTTCATATTTTGATGAAGAATATTTTAAAATCAAGGAGAAAATGTAGAGACCATATGCTAAAGATGAGTAGGAAAATGACTTTCTAGTTAATGATGATGATTTGTTGATGTGTAGAAACAAAATTTATAAGCTCAAAGTTGAAAACATAAACTTTGATTATCCTTGATGAAATGTATCAAAAGCCTACAATTGAACATCCTATATTTCAAAAGCTAATAACTATGTTCAAAAATGACTTCTATTGGCCTAATATGAAGTCAAAATTAGCAAAATATGTCGCAAAATGTTTAGAATGTCAACAGGCTAAATATTCCCATCAACATCTGGTTTGATTATTACATCCTTTACCCATTCCCAAGTGGAAATAGGAGGTAATATCCATGGATTTCATCACAGGTTACCAAAAAAAAGGAAACAACTTGACTCTAAAATGGTTGAGGTAGAAAAAATAAGTATAATAGAACATTTCATACTTGTAAAGTCTACTTTCAAATACATTAATATATCAAAGATATTCATGAAGGAAATATTTAGATTGCATGGTATACCTAGGATTCTGATAGGAGATTATGATGTGAATTTACCTCTATGTTTTGGAAAGGAATGTTTGAAGGCATGGGTACAAAACTGAATTTCACACAACTTATCCTCCCAAGACTAATGGTAAAACAGAAAGGACCAATCAAACCCTAGATGACATACTACAAGTCTGTTGTATGGATAGGCCCACTAGGTGGGAAAATCATTTCCATTTCACTGAATTTTCCTACAATAATGGTTATTAGACTTCACTAACAATGAATCCTTTTGAAATAATGTATAGAATATGGTGTAAGGTTCCATTAAGTTTGGATTATCCTAAGGACAAGTTGGTATTAGAACTAAATATGCTGAAAGAAATGAAGTAAATAGTCATACAAGTGAAACAAAATTTAAAGGTGGTTAAGGATCGACAAAAAAGCTAGGAAGATTTAAAGAGACTTCACAAAGGCTTCACTGTTGGTGATGATATTTATCTGAAAGTGAAACATAAGAAAAATACTCTTAGACTTAGAAGTTGTGCCAAGTTATCACCCAACTATTTTGGACCCTTTAAAGAGTTAGCAAGGATAGGTCCTATTAGCTTTCTCTTCCACTAGGTGTAAAATTTCATGATGTGTTTCATGTGTATTTATTGAAAAAATATGTACATGATCTAGCTCACATAACTTATTGAAATATTATAGAAGTAGAACCAAAAGGAGGGTTCATGGCAGAACCTCTATATATACTAAATCGGAGGGAATTCACACTCCAAAATAAAGTCATAACCCAAGTCAAAGTTCAATGGAAGCACTACAGCCTAGAAGAGGCAACTTGGGAACTAGACGATTCTTTTAAAGAAAAATATTGTTGGGTTGTGTTATATTCTTTCCACATAGTTAACATGGGTTTTTTGGACACGATGGTTTTCGGTCCATGGTATTGGATCGATGGTTTTTTGGTCCATGGTATTGGACGTGATGGGTTTTCAGTCCATGGTATTGGATGCTTTAGCATGTATAAATATGTATTGTAACATTGAAAGGAACATAATGAAAAATCAAGCTGGTAGTCTTGATTTTGAGATCCAGTGGGAAATCTCTGTGTATATGTGTTTTATGTGTTATGCTCTCGCATTTTTATTTTTCCTGTGATTTAGCATTCGTATGCAGGTAATTTCTGTACGGGGTTAAAACCTACACGAAATGAAGTCAACCAAGGACCAGAAGAAAGATCTCGTCGTTCTAATTCCAATGGCGCAAACAATACTTCAATCCGAGTCCGGATGATGAAGTTATTGTTAAAAGAAGGGTTCTTCAATCCTTAAGAAAACAGAGGAATTTCCTTTTAAAAAATGGGTCTTAAAAGCCTTAAGGCTAAATCGCAATTGGAGGTCGCATGAAGGCGGACTTAAGCATCGGACCATGGAACCCCCAATCTCCAATCTCTAATCAGATCAGATCGATGGATCGAAGGCAATCACAATAAGAAGTCTTACATATATATGTCTATATATCGTTGGTGGTAGGTTGCAATCGGCGATTAATCAGATCAGAAATCATTATCAGAGTGATACATGAGGGAACGCCGATGCGATCAATGAATGCTAATATCAGCGATCAGTGATCAGTGGTCGATCATTCATGATAACTAGGACAGGGACACCCCTGATAGGCCAATTGCGACTTCGACGTGGACCGGATATAGACTATAAGCTAGACTTAATAATATTTGAAATCCAGGTGAACAGGTTTTGGTGGATTTCTTAGTGTTTTCAGGATTTTTGGAAGTTTTATCTTTCTAAATGATAAGAGGCCATTTACAGGAACGGTTTTTCCCATCGATGCTTCCACTCTACCAACCTCTCTTATTAACCAGGCAAGCTCCATTTTAAATGGGAACTTTTCCAAGAAACCATTATATAAAGAGATCAATGGAAGAGCACAGGGAAGGAATTTTTTATGGTGGAAACACACTGTTTCGCAAAGGCCGAGAGTGTCTTTTGATCTGTTTTGGATAGTTATACGATTCCAACCCTCTTCTATTAATGCAGGGAAGCTTTGCTGCTATACACCACTCCATCTCAGGCATTCATTTCATGGCCATCAGGCAAATTGGGGGTATAAGCATCTTTTTGGACAAATTGATAATTATAACTCTGTTTATTCATGCCATTTAATAAGAAAGGCCTCCCCATTATTGAGTTGGGCCCAGAGATGTAGTCCAAATTGGAAAAACTCCATTATCAAGCCTTGGTATTCTCTTTTGTGCCTTTTCATGTGTTTTCTTCTTCTTTTCATATGTGCACATTTATGTGTTAAGATGCAATTTATATATGTAATTATTTTCTATGCATCTATAAGCGAAAGCATCCGGGATCAAGTGGTATTAGAGAAGGGATTTTTAGATGTGAATTGCATGTTTGTATGCTAACAAGAGGTAGGCTTCAAAGAGGTGAAGGTAATCTAGAACCTTTTGATCCAGAGGTCAGACGTGCACCTCGAAGAAGAAACATGGCTGAAGAGGAAGCTCGTATTCGAAAGGAGCTCAATTTCAGAAAGACTTTCTACTCAATGGCAGAGAATATCAGTCAGCTAGTTATAAGACTGGAAAAAACTGAAGAGAGGAACCTAGAAGGACAAGGTTCAGCACATGGGAGTGATGGAGAAGAACCCCCTCCTTCTCCTTCTGGTGGTGAAGGTTATTCTTCCCCACACCACCATAATCAAAGAAATCCAAAGGATGCATCAAATATTTTTTTTTTTTTAAATTGGATGTTAAATTTGATCTTCCTGTGTTTAATGGTGAAAGTAACACAAAAAAGCTTAACAATTGGATCAGGCAGATTGAGGTTTATTGCAGGATTCAACAAATCGTAGAGGATGAGGTGAAAATCCACCTGACCTTTCTACTACTGGGCAGCACAGCTCTCATTTGGTGGGAGAGTAAGTTGCAGAGTAGTAAAAATGTGGGTAAGATATTTTCCTCATGGTCTTATTTTACTTCTGCATTAAAGGAACAATTTTATCCCTTAGGATACAAACATAAATCTTTGATGAATTGGAAATATTTAAGGCCAGGAAAAGGGCATGATGTTCAAATTTTTACAGCAGATTTTAGGAAGCAAGCACTGAATTTGGGTATTGCACTAGATACACCTGAAGTTGTAACTAAGTATATTGGCTCACTGCATAGTTATATTCGGCATTCATTATTCTTGTTTGAACCAACCACTATTGACGCAACTAGTGTGAAACAAATTCATATTGAGAATAGGGGCAAGAATGAAAAAGAGGACCAATCCCAAAAGTCACCATTCAAACCTCCCAATGGAAAATCCAAAGCAAAGTGGAAAGTGAAGGAGAAGAAAACAGTAGCAGCCAAAGAAGGAGAGCAGCCTTATTGGAATCATTGCAAGAAATAAGGCCATGATGATGATCACTGTTGGAAGCAACACCCAGAGAAACGCCCAAGGAAGTATGGAGGAAAAGGGAAGCAGAAAACAGTGGCAGCAGTACAATAAGACCTTGGATCAGATTTAGGAGATGAAGTGCTAGTCATAGCAGTGGGAACAAAAGGTACCCTTACACCTCCTGTTGATTCCAAATCACAGGGAAGCACCAGTTTTGTAGATGAGTCCATTTCAAATGATAGAAAAAGGATTGAATTATTTCATATCAGAGTAGTAGTAAACCATACCACAGTAGAAACTTTGTTTGATATGGGGTCCCAAGCAAATTTAATTTTAGAATCTCTGGTAGAGAAGCTAGGCTTAGAAACAAAACCACACCCAAAGCCTTACCCGCTCGGATGGATACATGATAAAGCTAAATTGAATGTAACCCAACAATGCAAGGTAAAATTTGTGATTGCTTCTAAGCTAGTAGATGAAGTAGAGATGGATGTTATACCACTGGACATTTGTGGCATGGTATTGGGGAGCCCCTACCTATATGATAGAAAAGCTATCTTTTTCCACCATGAAAATAAATACCACATCACTAAGGATGGGATAAAGTACATAGTGTGGGCTCATTAAAACAAAATTAATTCCAGCCTCATAAGTGGTAGGCAGATGAAACGGCTGGTGAAATTCGGCAAGGCATGCATGCTTATGGTCGTCAAGGAAAAGGAGGTCGAATTCACAGACGCGTTCAAAGGCTGCAATGGTAAGCATAAACAAGAGTTGATGGATTTAATTGTTGATTATAATGTATTGTTTCAAGAGCTGCAGGGAATACCTCCACAGAGGCAGATCCAACACAAGATCCACCTGTTGCATGATGCCCCTCTGCTGAATATGGGCATGTACAGAATGTCAACAATTGAAATGGAGGAGATCAAGCGTCAAGTACAGGAATTTTTGGACCAAGGCGTGATCAAGCCGAGCTCCTCTCCATGTGGGCCACTGATTGTACTAGTGCCTAAGAAGGACGGCAGCTGGAGGATGTGCATCGACTACCACACGCTCAATAAAATATCAGTAAAAAATCACTATCCCCTCCCATGCATAGATGATTTATTGGTTCAATTAAAAAGTGTTGTATATTTCAAAAAAATGGATTTGCGTAGTGGCTATCACCAGGTCTGAATTGTGAAGTAGGACATGTGAAAAACTGCTTTCAAGACCAAGCAGGGGCTGTTCGAATGGATGGTAATGCCATTCTAGCTTTGCAACACTCCAGCCACCTTTATGCGGGTTATGAATCATATATTTCAACCTTTCATTGATAAGTTTGTTCTTGTATATTTAGATGATATATTAGTCTTCAGCAAGAGTTGGTTTGAACATGTGAGTCATGTAAAGGAAGTGCTTGATGTGTTGAAGAAAGAAAAACTCTTTGTAAAATTATCAAAGTTGAGTTCAGGAAAACCTCTTTGGATTACCTAGGTCATATTGTTGGTCACGATCAGTTAAAATTGATCCCGCTAAAGTTGAAGCAATTGTAAATTGGCATAAGCCTACTAGTGTAACTAAGGTCTGTAGCTTTCTAAGTGCAGTCTAGTATTGGAGGAGATTTATTGCTAATTTCTCTATTATTGCAGCACTTTTTCACACATTGACGAGTGTGTAACAGGTCTTCCAATGGGGAGGAAGACAATAGAAGTCCTTCGAAACATTGAAGGAGAAAATTAGCACCGCGCCAATATTATCCTTACCCGATCTCCAACAGCGATTTGAGATCGAAACCAATGCCAATGGTTATGCCATGGGAGCTATACTAATGCATCAAAATAAGCCAATTTGTTACCATTTTGAGAAGTTTTCTCAAGATGTGATAAACTATCCCACCTATGAAAAGGAGATTTATGCCTTGGTGCAGAGTGTGAAAAATTGGAAACACTACTTGATTGGCAAGGAGAAAATCATCCATACAGATCATTAGCCCTTGCAGTACCTAGGGTTATAAACCAAGTTGAAACAAACTCGTCATTTCAAGTGGATAGGCTTTCTTCAACAATTTGATCTGGTAATAAAGTATAAGAAGGGCACTAGCAATAAAGTGACCGATATGCTATCTCACCCTCCTATTTTTGCTTCCATTATTTTGCGTAATGCTTCATTGTCTTTTGAAAGTTACGTTGAACAATATGCTAACAATGATGACTTTAAGGAGGTTTATGCAAAACTAACCCATGGTTCACAGGTGGACAACTATCACTTGCAAGGGAAATTGTTGTATCACCTTGGTAATTTGTGTATTCCCACAAGAGAAAGAGTTCATGTAATTCGAGAGGCCCACACCTCTCATTTGTTTGGACACTTTGGTGTCGAAAAGACTTTATGTCATGTACAAAGATTTTGTTTTTGGTCTCATATGAAAAACAGTGTGACTCGCTATGTAAAGGGTTGTGTGATGTGTTCTGTTTCAAAGCCCTCTAATAGAAAACTTGGGCTCTACACACCACTCCCTATTCCGAGTCGTCCATGGGAAAGTGTGTCAATGGACTTTGTAGGAGGTCTACCTTTTTCTAGGAAGGGTCACAACTATTTGTATGTTGTCGTTGACCAGTTTAGCAAAATGTGCATTCTTATGCCTTGTAAAAAGTAGATTATTGCATAGCAGACTACTTCTCTTTTCTTTCAGTATGTTTGGGTTCACTTTGGATTACCCACATCAATTGTGTCAGATCGAGACTCTCGCTTCCTTGGGGAGTTCTGGACCAGATTGTGGAGAATGATGGACACAAAACTGAAAAGAAGCATGGCATTTCACCCGTGAACCGATGAGCAGACAGAGGTTGTTAACCGTATCGTGGTACATCTATTATGATGCTATTGTGGGAAGCATCCCAAGTTGTGGGATTAACATCTCTCCTATATACAACATTCTTATAACCGAGTAGTGCATTCATCGACACAACGGTCACCATTCGCGAAATGTTTTGGTTACCTTCCAAAGGACCCTTTAGACATGGTCTTTGGAAGGGAGGATGGCTCCAGTGGACATAATGATAAAGACAAAGCTCAACAGTTCATTCAGTAAATCCAAATGATTCATCAAGAAGTGCAAGAACAATTGGAAAAGAGTCATGCCCGTTACAAGGCTAGACATGATAAACATTGGGTCGACCATCAATTCCAAGTGGGCGACAACGTGTGGTTCCACATCAACAAAGACAGGATGAAGGGAGAAGGAAAGAAGTTGCGGCCAATCCAGTATGGACTATTCACCATATTGGAGAAGATTGGGAACAATGCCTTTTGTCTTGACTTGCCGGTATCTATGCAGATGTACTCAATAGTGAATGTGGAGAACCTAAAGCTGTATGAAACTCCTTTGATCATGGACACTGATGAGGTCACCACAGTTCTTACCATCGATGATTTTGCACCTAAATATCTCGATGAGTTTCCTGAAGACGTCATCCTCGACAGAAGAACCAGGACGTCATGATGAGGAGATGTAGAATACCTTTGAGTTGGATTCAAGGGAATGCATACCAGCAAGGTCATATGGCATACTACCCTCACTTTCCAATTGACTAATGAAAATCTTTTGCTGGTTGAAAAGCTCCTCAATGGGGAGGAATGATCTAGGTGGATCTTCAGATACCATGGCATGGAAAAACTCAAATATCAAAGTGATCATAATGAAGTCAACCTAGGACCAGAACAGAGATCTTGTCATTCTGATTCCAACAGCACAAATGGTACTTCAATCTGAGTCTAGATGATGAAGTTATTGCTAAAATAAGGGTTCTTCAATCCTTAAGAAAGTAGAGGAATTTCCTTTAAAAAATGGGTCTTAAAAGCCTTAAGACCAAATTGTAATTGGAGGTCGCATGAGGGCCGACTTAAGCATCAGACCATGGAACCCCCAATCATCGATCTCCAATCATATCGGATTGGCAGATTAGAGGCAATGGCATTTGGAGTTCTTACATATATATGTGTGTATATCGGCGGTGGCAGGTTGCAATCGGTGATTAATCGGATCGACGATCATTATCAAAGTGATACATGAGGGAACATCGATGTGATTGGCCGATGTCAATATTGGTGATCGCCTATCGGGAGTCAGTTTTTCTCAATAAATAGGACAATGACACCCTCAATAGGCTGATTGCGACTTCGGTGCAGACCCGATACAGACTATAAGCCCGACTTAATAATATTTGAAATTCGGGTGAATAAGTTTTGGCGGATTTCTTAGTGTTTTCGGGATTTTTGGAAGTTTTATCATTTTTAAATGATAAGAGGCCATTTAAAGCAACAATTGCACCCACCGATGCTTTCACTCTACCAACTTCTCTTATTAACTAGGCAAGCTCCATTTTAAATGGGATCTTGTCCAAGAAACCATTATATAAAGGGATCAATGGAAGAGCACGGGGGAGGCAATTTTTTATGGTGGTAGCACGCTATTTTGCAGAGGCCGAGAGAATCTTTTAGTTGTTTTGGATAGTTATATGACTCCATCCCTCTTCTATTGCTACGGGGAAGCTTTAGTGTTGCACACCACTCCATCTCAGGCATTTGTTTCTTAGCCATCAGGCAAATTGGGGATATAAGCCTCTTTTTGGATAGATTGATATTTGTAACTCTATTTATTCATGCCATTTAATAAGAAAGGCCTCCCCATTATTGATCTAGGCCCGGAGACGTAGTACAAATTGGACGAACTCCATTATCAAGCCTTGGTGTTCTCTTTTGTTCCTTTTCATGTGTTTTCTTCTTCTTTTCATATGTGCACATTTATGTGTTAAGCTGCAATTTATATATGTAATTATTTTTCTATGCATCTATAAGCGAAAACATCTGCGATCACGCGTTGTTATCTTATAGATACAGTCCAGGTCGTCATCACTCTCATAATCACAGACAGGTTCAGTATAGCGTGATCATTCAGTAGGATTGAGGGGTACTATTATGCACAACGATTTCTTCTCAAAGATCATATTTCACTTCTTCAGATTGATTACCCCGTTCATATCAGTATCCCAATCAATTCCCAGGAGCGCAGGATAGGGATTGTTGTCATCCAATATCTTTATTACTTCAAAATCTGCTAACACGCTCGCTCCCTCAATATCCACAGTCACCCCCTGCAGCTGCCCCATGGGGATGATTTTCTACTGATTCACCATCCTTAGCTGAATCGGAGACCATTGCAACCCAAGTCTACCCATTCGCTCCCAAGTCTGTTTTGGTAGGACATTCGCATCTGACCCTATTGTAGCATGCATTTTTTGTTACCTTTAATATTCATGTTTCATTCAAGAATCACTTGAAAATATCATTAAAAAAGGATAAGGCAAGAGGGAAATGTAATAAATTATTGTTGGCATTATGTTTCAAGTGTTGTCCTTGATGGCAGCTCACTCAGAGGTTGGTACAGGTGCTCAGAGGTTGGTACAGGTGATGGCAACTTAATCAGAGAACAGATCTCAGTACAGCAGGACAAGAAAGAGATATACGCAGGTTTATCAAAGAGAATCCTCGTATACATGCAGGTTTGCTTCAGTAAAAGCGCGTATATGTGGAAAACTTATCTTTGGTCCGTGGCAGTTATTCCTTGGAAGTTGTGCCTATGGTTTTGGACCATGGCGTCTCGACGAACGTGTTGATCCCTAGTTTCAAAGTTGATGGTATTGGTTTGTTATGGTTTTGGACCATGGTATTGAGCAAGGCCTAAGGCTATATAAGGAGAAGATCATTAGGCCAAGAGAAGTGAAAAAGTGTGAGCATTGGGTGTCTGACGAAGTGAGAGGATCTGGTATTGCTGGTTGTCTGTTCGGGAAGTTTAAGGGTCGGATCTGACAGCAAAGGCATAAGTAATCATTTCTAGATCTGTACGCGGGTTCCCTTTGGAGAAAGTGCGTATACACGCGGTTTCGGTACAGTGTAGTAGCGTATTCATGATAAGGTTTGATATCTCAGGTTGCTGCTGATTCTGGTGGTTGTTGCAGAGTTCTGGTCTCTGGTTTGGGTTCTGTGTTCTTAATGACAGGGTTTTAGTGATTCAGTATTGAGTTGTTTAATGAATTATGATGCAAGCTTAAGTTGATGATTGTATTGCAGTAATGTTTGTTTTGTACTCTTGGATCCAG